>AWVV02005061.1:0-11249 GCA_000500205.2 Phytophthora lateralis | reverse complement strand
TAAACGATGGCTTTGGTATAAAATGAGAACTGAATTGATTGTTAACTGGGTTTCCTCCTAAAAATGATATCTATAATGAGGGGTTCTGCCATCGGATGGCTGGCAGAGTCCCTATCTAATGAACGACTCTTATTGGTAGAAATATGCTTCTTTCTACCAGTAATATCTCATTGGATATGAATGTGGACCACTCTGTGGAGTGGTCAACCTGAATGTAGCCATTAGTGCATGTTGCACTAAGGTAGGAGGTGAACCGACTGTGTAGCCGCGCTACATTAATTGCATCCACCGAACAGCACTACGGAATCCTACAAGCTGATGGACCCGCTCTGGCATCGTCGCGAGTGTTTGCGCCATATACACAGGCGCTTCGCGGACGCCGTTCCAGTGGGTGCTGCCAGCATTGACGAGACTACTGTGCGCACTAAAGCTCGCTTGTCGGCCAGAACGTATCTTCCATCTAGGCCAGAAAAATATGGCATAGGATTTTACGCTGTTGTCGGGTGGGAGAGCCTGTATGTGCATACTATCAACGACAATGGATCTGGCAACATTGAACCGAGACATCCAGCCGAGCGCTATTGCAGAATGTTTCGGGAGTTACGTAGAACTCTTGCTCGGACGTTAGCGCGAGATGATATTTCAGTGGATCGAGAGTCAACTTCGGCCCTATGCATAGCGGTGATTGGTCACATGACGCAAACTCATGAGGTACCGACCCCGCCGCAGTATTGTTTGTGACAGCTATTATACTATACACAATTTGGCAAAAGCTGTATCGGGTTTCACTGATGGCGAAGTACGAATGATTAGAACCTGCAAACTCAATCAAATGGAGAAGTAGAATGAGATGGAGATCACGCGCTCTGTTGAGTCTGTGAAGTCAATGGATAGAGGTAGCTGGGAGCTCGTAGCTGCTGTCGATATTCACTCGGGATGGAGAAATGCTCAAGCAGCTCACAATCGTGCACAAATAAATTGCCAGTCAGCAAAACGACGGTGTTTACTCCTACAATGAAAATCGCAGAGCGTGCCGGTTTCGTGATTTTCATGGACAGAAATCCCGTAGTGTTCTATACAAACGATCTTAGTGGAAGCCCCACGTAGAGCATTTTGAGTTGGTCATCGGACTGGACAATTGATTTGTGTCACGGGCTCACTCCAATTCGTCGATGGACTGTAGAGCAAACTTTGCATCACAAAACGCTACACGTACCGGCACTTTTAGCTGTCTATAATATTTTCATGAACGCAGTTGACAAGTGAATCAGCTCAGGAGCACCAATCCAATACGACGAAAGGAATCCCGGCTAGAGATGAGAATCTTCATCTGGGCAATGGACCTATCGCCGATCAATCCGTTCAGTTTGATCAAAAAGGTAGCTCCCTCCAACAGCAAGCAGCTTACATTGCGCGGGTGTAAACGCAGGGTCGCTGAAAATATGACGGCACTACACTTTCGACAAGTGAGACGGAAGCGTCAGCGGGAGACTGTACAAAATATTGTGGGCGCAGATACAAGTCAGCAGATGCCACCACCAAACTACACCAAGCACTCGTATGCTGGTTGATCGTCACGACGCGACTCGCAACATGCAGGTTACGGACCGTTTAGTCACGTGGAAAACTCACCTGCTATCTGTGTTCTCTGAGACGGGTTTGTAAAGCGTTGAAGTACGGGTGCACCGCATGCCTCCGCGGCTATCATGTTGAGTGTTTCACAGCTTTTCACTATCGGGATGCATTCACGTCACGGTCTCTGACAGTTCGGCCAGCCCTGGATGACGTTATTGCATTTCCCAACAGATATGCTACAGGCCGTGCACGGCTAAAAAAGAACAAGTCCATTACGAAACTAGATGAGCACACACTGCCAGTAGCATAGCACCTATTATTAACATAGGACACACCTTTGCTTCTTCAGTCGTACAAGGTGCTTGCTAGTGCAGGTTGGAAGCCGCTGTGTGTGGTATTTAGCCAGCCCCCGTACTTGACGTAATGCTAGAGTTGATACAACGGAGCGTCCAGGTTGCGCGGGCCGCGACGTCGCGGCTTGGCCGCCAGCATCTGCAGTCGGCTCGCCATAATGTCCTCCCCGAAGTGCTCCAACCATTGCCATAGAAGTGACACATCTGAGGGCTCGCACGCGACTGCACCCTGTCTGGCCTTTGAATTCTTTAAACGGAAGTACCGTGGAGCTCGGGGCGGTCTCAACAGCGTCACAACGTGCAAAAACATGTGGTTCTGATTGGTCGATTTTTTTCTACCTCGTGTGTATATTGGTTCAGTTATAGGTTCCTCTGGTCCCGTAAGGAATGCCTGGTAGTGAAAGGGTTAACATGGTCATTAAACTATTTCGTACATAAACAAAGTTGATCAAGACGACCACGTGCCATCATTTATACTTGGCTACCTAAGGAATGTCATAATGTATCCATCAGATTTGTTGGTCTTCCCTGACCAACCGCGTAGTCTTGGCAAACTTCTAGCACGCCAGGAAAACTGCAGCTCTCACTCTGCATTTTGCAAACCACCCGTGTCTCCTCCATCCCAGACAGCACATCCGCAATGATCGCGCCCCGCCTGCCCAAACATCACCTCCACCCAAGTTCCCGGGCTCTACTTCCAACCGTGCTGCGATGACTATGATCAAGTTATCCTCGAATAATTCCGTTGTAGCCGCGACACGGTTCGAAAGAAGATCCGCCGCAACGGCCTGGCCAATCTCATACAGCACGTGAGATGCGAACACCCCAACGTTGAGGCGGAGATGCTCAAGGCCACGGCGGCCGAGACGGGTTCTATGCTCAACTACGTTCGACGGCCCTCGCAAACGCTGTACCGGTGGCTGCTTTGGATCGTTATGAGCAATCTCTCCCTATCATTATGCGAAAATCGCACAACTCGACAGTACGCTAATCCGTTTTTGTACTCTGATTTTAGAAACTGTTACCAACGTGTGAATTGTTGCGTTGTAATTAGCTACACGATCCTGGACCCCATCTGCGTGGAGACCTTGGTAGTGAAGAGGTCTGTTGCCTCTGAGATGCCGGACATTTTTGGTCTCATCCGTGATGGGTGGACCCATTTGACTGAGCACTATCTCGCTGTCTTTGCTTGCTACGAAGTGAATGACAAGGTAAACACCCCGCTACTATGCATGACTCTTCTCCTGAACTGACCCTTCTCTTGAACGAGACCGATGACGACCTTTCTGCTGTTTCCCGCAGGGAATACCTTGCTACCATGCTACCGCGCGACTTTGGCAAGCAGCTGCACCAGTGTGTCTTTATCGTAGGTGATAATTGCTCCTCCCCTTAACCGCGTAACGCAGCAGGCAAGTAGAAGATCATGAGACCGCTAAACTGTACGTCGTGCATGTCATTATGAATCTTGCTGCATCATCCTACATCAATACACATGCCATAATCGGCAGCCCTGTTTCTAGCTGGGCTAGTCTGCGTGGATACAGCGTAAAGGAGCCATCATGGTTACTATTGAGGACGATCTTCTTCCAGGCTCTCTAGCTGTGCTGGATGCGTCTCTCCGTATAGCAAATAACCAGTAACTGAAGTAATCAGGGTATACATGATGTATCCTGTTAATGAAGATCAACGTGATTGCCAATCCGTCACGCGTAAGGACCTTCGCACCTAAATGCAAGCAGATGTGTATAGCGGAAGTAACGAGTTGGTAATGATGTCTTTGGTTACGTGACGATTCCTACGTTCGTGTTAGCGCTACTGTTTGTTGTTACTATCTAAGTCCAGGGTGGAATTGACTAATTCGGCATACGTGTGAGGTGGTCTTAAGAACTCGCTGTGTCGAGTCTCGCTGGGCATCGTAGCTTGCCGTCTGCTAAATTGTAAGACCCGATACGTTTGATTGAGTCCTGATCCCCGGTCGGGTAGTCCGCGATGCATTGCCGTGTTAATTAGCTGGATTCACGTCTGTACACATACTTGCGACGTTGTCGGTATTTACTTTTTGTACATATAAATTCATCTGTGATCAAGATGACACTGACAAATATTCAATTTACACATGTTACCTGTTGCTGTGGCCGCTTGCATAATTCTCATCTCCGTGATAGGAGTAGCAAGACTCTTTAGCCTCGATGGAGATAGTGGCTTCGTGGGCATTACCCTTACTCATATGAAAATAGAGATACTATTAGGAACGGTTTTATCTAGGCGACATCCCTTTGCTGTGAAAAAGAGCAATATTCATCATTTCTTCTTACGAGTTTATTGCTGCGTTGTGTCTGTTTGACAAGATTTTGATACACGATCTTTTTTCACATTAAATCATTTATTTTTGATACTGGAGATGCTGCTAGCATTTCCAATGTTAGACAATGTGCGAGCACGACGTCTGCTCCACATTTCACGCGGAAAGAGCAACGTAAGCAAAATATAAATTTGGTAATGAATTTGAATAAAATACGACCTTTGGACAGATGAGCCATTGTCCTTTGTGGATGGTCATCGCATAAGCTAGACGCAGTGAACTTCCACTTCGACTCTGAAAGCGACTCTAAAGTCGCTTTTTGCGCTTCCCCAACACGTATCTTTTGGAACCACAGGAACAATCTTTGCCACATCTGGTAGAAATGATGTTCCAAAGTACTGATCAGTGACCTGAACTAATATGATAGGAAGCTCTGATCCAGATACAAAGATGAAATCATACACAGTTGCGTTCATTCCATTGCATAATCCAGCGGTTTTATCGGCGTTAAAGGTTAATGTTATGGGAGCTTCAATTGCAAAACTTACTGCTGGTACAGCACGATCTCGCGTTGCAACCTTTCTTTTGCTTGATCTAGAAGAGCATTGACAGTGTCTTGGGATATTTCTCTATATACTACCAGCATGTTCGGTGTTCACCTGATAGATTGACTTCAAATTTACAAGCACAGAAGTACACTGTTTTAGGCTTGCCTCGTTAACATCACCGACATCTGCGCTCAGTAAAACAATGTGTTTCGCAGTATGAACCCACTCCGGCATATTGGCTATACGCTTCAATCTGGTGTTAAACAGATCAATCTCCTGTTGGGTTGGAACTTGTTCTCGCAATCGACCTAGAGCTTGAAACCTTTCTGGGTCTTGGTTTCTTCTGTAGTGACTAGTCTAATAGCATACACAGAGAATATTCTCCCAAATTTCACGCCCTCTGCGTTGAATGTCATTTTGTACCCCCCCCTTGCCATGAATTATCATCTGCAATGGTTTGCAAGGTGTATTTTCAGCATAGATTTGCATCGGACTCGACTGGTTCATAGCCAATGAAAATGGCGTCCACTGAAATTTGGCCGTGGTGTCGGCATCGCTTAATTGATCACTAACATCATCAATTGGATAGCGGTATGGTCGTTAAAGTAACGGGGCTTCCTAAGCTAAAATGAGCTGCTTCTTTCTCCAACTTGGCCCAAGGCTTCACATATTTTTTTAAGAATTCGCCAGCTCGAGTTATATCTTCACTGATATATTCATAGTTTGGCTTCCACTGCCTATGGAGGTCTGCACTAATTCTTTTATCACGTTCGACTTCTATCTCGATGTCGTGGTAGCGTAAAGAGGCAATTCAGTGCCTGGGATTATTTTAGTGCATGATACAAGTCCGTGTCCAATCACAACTTGCTTTTTATAGTGGCGCCCCCTGATTGGCTATATATCCCAGCATCACTTTAGTGCAAGGTATAATATACGTTTTTGCAGGAGCGTATAAACTATCACAGTTATTATGTTTGGGTGGTAGCTATCACTATGTTGCCTTTACGCAGTCTCCTGGTGGCACTGCAAAACGTGGAGCCCAAACGGCAGTATGGTGGTGCGTCAGGGGCGCTACAAGAAGGTGGACATCGAAGAAGCCTTGGGCAGGGCGCACGAGGGGGAGATGTTTGCGGCTGTGGTACGAACGTCGTCGGTGCCCCTTCGTTCGCTCTTCAAGGAGTCCAAGGAACTTCGAACTACTGGGGTCATCATGGAACAGCGTCGAGTGCCCAAGCCAGCGTTGTCGGCAGAGCATGAAACCGACCTCGTCACCTGGATTGCAGGCATGCAGCACGCAAGCTTTCCTATCGAGGCAGCGCGGGTCCTTGAGCGTGCAAACAAGGTCTACGATAAGCTCCATGGTGCAGTGACCCGTGCTGGGACGCCGTTTAACCCGCTCACCAAAGCCTGGTACCGGCGGTTTAAAACCCGCCACCCTGAGCTGGCACCACGCACGGCGCAGCAGATAGCGCGCGTGCGGAACACGGTTGACCATGTCGCCGTCCGTGCTGTATTTCATGCCATCGCCAAGCGCGTGGTCGCGTTGCGCTGAGCACGAGAACGTTTTTTTAACATGGATGAGATGCATAAGGGCACGTCGACCAAGCAGATCGCGCTCAAAGGCTCCCCCAACGTATGGAGTAAGGAGACGCGCCCCAACTTTCACATGACAGTGGTGGCTGCGGAAAACGCTGCGGGATTTACGATTCCCCCTGTTTGTTCTACCAGGCAAGCGCATTTACAAGACCGAGGAGGCTAAACTTTCCATCAAGGGTGCACGGGTGACAGGTGCACCGAAGGGGTTCAGCAACGGAAGTATCTTTCGTCTGTGGTTGTCAATATTTGCGAATGAGGATACAAGACTTGGCGTTGAATTGCCTATCGTATTAGTGCTGGACAACAGCTCGACTCACCTCGAGATCGGTACGTGCTGCACTTACCAAAATACGCTCAAATTGATATCAATTTTGTTTATCGGTTTGGACGGGTATTTTATTTATGAGTCAATTGGCGCAGCCCACGACAAATGATTTTTCTGCTCGCGTTGCTTCCAAATGCTACCCATATATACCGGCCGTTAGATTTCGCCGTGTTCAAGCCTTTCAAGAATGACAGACAGTGCAACAGCAAGAACATAGGTCTTCCAGTAATTTTGCCAATATCGAAATGTGCTTCTCAATGTATGATGCAAGCTGAACACGGCCGATCTTTGTTTCGGATAGCTCTATGACGTCTGGGGCGTCTTTCATCCAACGCAATGCGTCTTTGCTGAAATTCGACACGCCAAAAAAAGTCAACAATCTCGCCAAGAGGTTGGCTGGATCCACAAAGCACGAGATCAAATCAGCTTTATAATCTATTACTGAAATATCTATCTGCGATATCGGGATTTGCATTAGGTACTGTGGCGGAGCGGGATCACAAAATCGATGTTGCGACCCAACTTGCGCAGGGTACGCCCGGACTGCTTACTATCGGAGGGGGACTCCGTTGATCAGGCGTGATCGGAACCTTGTAGTCACCTTGTGTAGGCGGGTTACGCTCTTCCGGTGTTCACTTGAAAACGTGCGGTGGTGACCAAGGCAGAATGTGGAGCTGGACTGCTCCTTCCGGGGAATGGGTGGGTGACGATCACGCGGGTATTCTTTACGCGGTCGTCGGTCGTCTGTGATCGGGTCTTCGGACAAGTCGATCACGTGGGGGTGTCCTGCTATAGCCCTTTCCGTTGCTTGCCGCCTCCTCTTGGCGGGATCTTGAGTTGACATGAGAGTATGCGATCGCCCCCTGGCCTAGATATCCAGGTCTGCGTCGTATTCTTGGTTGACTTGGTGAGTCCTTCGTCGGGTAGGCCAATGTAGTTCCTTCCCCGGAAAGTATGGACGCCACTTGTGTCTTGCAAGGCAAATCAGAATCTATGAAACGAAGGTAAAAGTCCTAAAGGTCCCTCTTCCTATCCCGCTTGCGTGCCCACCGATTGCACATCATATCCGAACTTCAATCCGTATATCTTGATCTTGTATCGAAATGGTAGTACCATTATAACCAGTATCCATACGATCAAGCTGCACCACCGTGGCAGTACGACGTCGATCTGATCGGGTGAGTTCAGATGATCGCGGGTGTCCGGATGATCGCAGGTGTTCAAATGATCGCCAGCGTCCAGATGATCGTCTGTACCGAAACCATGGTACCATGTGAATAAAATTATTTGTACCGCCGTTGTGGTACCAAGTCAGGTACTGGCATCATCTGGACCTATCCGACGCTAACCCCAACCCTTCTGATCCAATCAATCCAGACGCGATCTCTTCCCATCATTGGCAGTTTGACCCGGGTCACTTCACCACAGTACCGTCGACGCACCTTCGATGTAAGATGAGCTGCTTGCTCCTGAGTCAATGTTGGATCACCAGCTCTGAAAAATCAGGCCGTACTCTATCTGCGGCACTTAATGTAAGGTAAAATGTTGACCAACGTGTAGGAAGTACTCGGTTACCTATCATGCTCTTTAGTTCGTTTCGAACGCTCGCCCAATACAAACCACTACCACAAACACTGCTAAAATATGGTTTGAAGAACTCGAGGCATTACAAAGCTCCTTTAGTTGTTGAACCAATCCCAGCTGACTGTGTAGGTTCCATTGTTAGGATTAGTTACCCTAACGAATTTGCAATTAACCGGGCGAGCAAGTCCATGAATTTAGCGGCGCTGAATACGGTTCAGGCAGATAAATATGAAATTACCATGAAATACGTAGCAACGATCGTGCCACTTCGTGAGGTGAGCAAACTATTCAGCACGGTTGTATTCATGAAGTCGATCTTCAAACACCTTCTCGTCGATGTAGACCATCTTGGACATCAGGAAAGAACGCCGGAAAACAGTCTTGCTTAAGCATGTGGGTTTTGTATGCGTTGAAGGCATCTTTCTGGTAAGGTAGTTCTCCCACGGTGTAAATTGTCTTTCCAGCAACTTTCCAACCTCAAGAATGCGTTTGGTTTCCGATAGGGTTTCACCGCTGTCTGCAGTCATTTAAAAGTATCGACAAATACACATCGGCTGTTGATGGTTAGGAATGTATCTTCACTTTCGGTTGATATTTGTGAACTAGTCCAATCTGAGCTTAAGCTAAGGCCAGGTCGCTCGACGGACCCAGGACGTGGTGCATCTTCATGGTGTCTAGGATGATCCTCTGATACAATCGCACCGTTTGATGTTCGTTGATTCTGTAACGCTGCTATCTCAGATGTTGTGAGTTCAAATGATGGAATTTCATCATTTACATAATTCTCAACCGGGTCTTGATGGATTTCTTCCGATATTACAATGCCTACATCCAGGGGTTGTTACTGATTAGACATCGTAAAGCTCTACGTACGAGATCCGACTTAATCCGAAATATCCTCTCCCCTTGATGATTTCGCATTTTCAGCAAAACAACCCCGCTCTTTGGTAACGGTCGAGGAAGCGCACACACTACATCTGGTACGGGGTTCCAGTAGTTAACCGCATTACCACGCGTGCACTCTTGGCTATCGCAATATAAGTTCAAGCATGTGGTAAAAGAAATACCCACGCCGATCATTCGTGCTCCTAAGCGGTTCAAAACAGTTCATTCAGGCGGCATCAATCCAATTCGAAAGCCAGATGCGCGCCAAAACCTGGTGGCCTGTCATTGACCCTCTGTGAATCGTTGCAGCGCTTGCACAGACAAATCACTAGCTTCTCGGAGTCTTCCACAGTTATGATGTCCTCCTTAATCACATCGCATTTGCCATTATCATCTCACAAAAGATCGAAATAGTTATCAGCTTCGTCATAACTTTCAGAGTCATATTTTAGGCATCTGCAAGTTCTGCAAACCTACCACAGCCTCGAAGCAATACTTCGTCATTTAGTCATAAAAAGCTGCATCAAATTTCTGACCATATGCCGCGGTGTCGCGGCTTTTGACTCGTGGCTTCTCGTACCATACAGCACTGTAGCTTTCTGAGAGCAGCTGTCTTGAAGTCGCTCACGGAAATGCAGACGTCGTTGTGGTGAGCGTAGAGTGCTCTTTAGTGGTAGCGCTCGCCGCCGTGAGGTATGCTTCGGATATGGTCAACGAATGACCAAACAGCAGCTTTCTTCTACCGCCAGCACACACACCAAAACAATTCTAGACCATACTGCCCCAGCATCGGCCTTCATTGGCTAGAGCCAATCCCATACAGTGATAACGCGCACTGACGAATGTGAAGACACAGATCCATTGCTACCACCGCGGAGTATGGTCGGTGGCCTCGGTAGTCTTTCGAACAGCGCCGTAAATGTCCGAGACGTATCTAGCTGGAGGTGGCTAAGCTCAACACCAGTGCTGTGGCGTTGAAGGAAATTCAAGGATTTATTAGTGGATGAAGCACTCATCCCATTCAACGCGTCAGTTACCCTAGCAACTATCTGAAACCGCAGGTAATACACACATCAACACCGCGCCCAAAATACTCCTGTGAGTGGCGTGCTGTGACAACCGTCACCAACACCTGCCAAATTTGCTGTTTAGCAGCAACTGACGTTAGTCACGCCGCAGCGTTCCACCGTACGTATGCTGGAGGGATCTAACCTTCTAAGACATAAGTTAGCAATGCGCCAATTGAAGTGCAACCAGAAAATTCGACAGCTACCGATGGATCAGTCGATTCTTCGGGGCAGGGTGGCACTCGAATCTGCACAAGCTGCTTGGACTGGGAACCTGGTGCTTCGTTGATTATCTTTGATAGTAGAGTAAATATTAAATAACAACCTAACTGTTCACTTTTAGCTATGCAAGACGCACGCTGTGGTTCAGGTAATGACAGGGTACTGCCCCATTGAGTGCACAGTGTACGTCAGCAGGTCACGACAGCTTGACGAAGTGACGGAGTCTTGATATGTTGTAAGGCATGCAAGATGATGTAACTAATTCTAGCCTGCTAGGTGGATGTGCCAGTCTGCAACTGCGTAGCAACGGGGCGACCACATGCCGGTGGCAATGCCAAACGCAGTGGGGTCTGTAGCGGGAGTATTACTCACGAACATCATTTTTATAATTTCAGATGAACATCGAGTGTGTTCCAGGTCATTGCTTTAGCTTTACGGACTGTCGCAATCAACGTCTTCAATGTGGTCCGTTTCCCCAGTTGTACATTGGATCTCAGGTGGCTAGATACCCTGAACAAGTTGTTGACTCGCAGTAGCACCTATTCTCCTGTGTGAAACAAAAGTATAGCAAAACATATATCCACTCGTAGTGCGATTGAGTAATGTACTCGGCTGGATCCACAATTGTCACCATAAAAAATATTTTTTGTGCCCCCCCTGAATCGATTCTTGAGTGAAGACACCACAACAAGTTTCTTCAAGAATATCCCAGTTTTCCACCATGTAGTTCGATTCCCAGCTGTGATTTGCACAAGGAAGCAAACTACCAGCGTAGGCCGCGTCAATGACCCC
>AWVV02005045.1:0-11870 GCA_000500205.2 Phytophthora lateralis | reverse complement strand
CCTACGACTCTTCGCTCAGCTCCATCCTTTGGTACCGAGCTGTTACATACCTCTCGCCGACTCTTCGCTTGGATCCTGATTTATCCTCCCAGTTGGCATATCCGTCTCGAGGCATATCTTGCTGAGTCCAACTTTCGCTGAGTCCAACTTTCGCTGAGTCCAACTTTCGCCGAGTCCGTTCCTTGTTGAGTTCGGCTAAGTACAGTTCCCGTTTAAGTTCGCTTCCCTGTTGAGTGCAATGTATCCACTCGGCGGCGTACCCTCTTGATCCTCTTGAGTACGATGTACCCACCGGTCTAGCTTAGGCTCTCCTAGTGTAGAGTCACCCAAAAATATGGATTTCCCTACACCACATCAATCAGTCGTTCTTGTTCGAGTTTCTTCAGTTTCGGCAACCGCTGGGCAGCGGGTGATAGGCTGGCCTCCTTGATCGTACTTTTCGGGTAGACTTGTCCAAACAATTGTTGAATAAGATCTAACCATGCTTGAAGGCGGGGTTTGCGGATACTGGATTCTTGGAGGGAGTGGGTAAGTGCTAATACCAGTTGTTCCGACGTTGCTCTGGGTTTCGCCTCTGCCTCCTCCGTCTTTGACTCCTCAAGGGTCTGGGTGTCAGGATCTGGCCGTTCCTGTTGGGTCGCTTGTTGCTCAGGACGCTCCATCTGACTCGTCGAGTCCCTCATTCCGTCTTGGACTGTTGGCTGTACGTCTGTATCTTCGTCTTGCGGAGTCTCCTGAACGATCTCGTCTACTAGAGCTCGTGACTTGGTCTCCGTTCCCCTCTCCGCCAGGTCCGGCTGCGACGGAGGGCTGTCCGGCTCCGCTACTGGCGGGTCCATTGCCGCAGGAGGGGTTTTTGACTTGGTTTTACTATGCCTTGTCAGTTCTTGCACGTTGTCACTTCCAATCCCAGGATCGCCACGTGCTGGTGGCTGGGGCTTGTCGCTCAAAATCGAAAGTGGTCGGACATAAATCCTGGCTCCCGATCATGCCGAATCACCTCACTCGCGCCAAATCGGCGGAACACACATTCTTCGTAGGACTCCGCTATCGTTTGTGCCGTCCTGGATAAGCTGGCCTTAGCCATCACATAGCCAGTGAACAGATCCTCTCAGATCAGCAGCTCTGTATTACCTCTATACGACTTCGGCAGCGAAGGTATGTGATCCATGGCTATGATCTGGAACGGATAAGTCGCTTGGATATTCCCCGACCACACCGAAAGTATTAATATACGTCACTTCACGCAACATTACTGTACCCGGAAAAGTGTTTGTTGTTGTGGTAGGAGTTCGAACTTAAAAGAATCCTCTCGGTATCACCTCGTTCGCCAGCTCGGGCGGAACCATTCTCATGAGCGGCAAAGGCGTGCAGAAGCAGCGGCAGAAGCGCAAGTCGCTGGCCGAGGACTATGGCGGGTCCGTGGGCGAAGACCTGCTGGAGTACATGGAGGCGGAGGACGGACCGGGCGGCGTGCAGCAGTCCGTGGACAGCGTGGGCGCGTCCAGCAACTTATCGCGACGCATCCAGAACCGACTACAGAAGCTCAACGAGGTGGCGCAGTCCGCGGGGGGCGATGGCGAGGCCGCTGGCTACTACGACTTCTCTACGTTGGACATGAAGCCAGACCATGAGGCGCGGCCCGTGTGGGTTTGTCCCAACGGGCGCATCTTCCTCGAGGCCTTTTCGCCTATTTACAAGCAGGCCTACGACTTCCTCGTGGCCATCTCGGAGCCTGTATCTCGCCCCGAGTTCCTGCACGAGTACAAGCTCACTCCCTACTCGCTGTACGCCGCCGTATCGGTGGCCATCGAGACCGAGAGCATCCTCAAGGTGCTGGAGAGATTGTCCAAGAACAGGCTGCCCGAGGGCATCGTGGCCTTCATCAAGGACTGTACGCTCAGCTACGGCAAGGCCAAGCTCGTGCTGCATCACAACGAGTTCTATGTCGAGAGCCTGTACCCGGAGGTGCTACGCAAACTGCTGGAACACGAGCACATTCGCGCCGCGCGTGTGAAGGAGACGGCGGCGGATGTGGCGGCCAGTGCGTCGGCTGCTGCGCCGCCGGTGGCTCCTGCTGGCGCACGAGCAGAGGACGCGAGCGAGTTTATCCAGAAGGACGTGTCTGCGGAGGACCAGGCCAATATGCAGTACCAGAAGCTGCTGAATGAAGACTACAATGTGGCAGACGAGCATCATCCTGGCAAGTCGTCCGGTGGGCAGCAGAAAACGGTGCGTACCGTGTCCTTCAAGATCCGGAAAACCATGGTGGAGCAAGTGAAGCGCGCGTGTCTAGACCTGGACTACCCGCTTATGGAGGAGTACGACTTCCGAAACGACAAGACGATCCCTGACCTGGAGATGGACCTGAAGCCCACCACGCGCATTCGAGAGTACCAGGAAAAGTCGCTAAGCAAAATGTTCGGGAATGGCCGCGCACGTTCGGGCATCATTGTGCTGCCGTGCGGTGCAGGTAAGACGCTGACGGGCGTCACGGCTGCTTCCACCATCAAGAAGTCGTGCTTGTGTCTGTGCACGTCGGCCGTGTCCGTGGAGCAGTGGACGGCGCAGTTTAAAATGTGGACAAACATTCCAGAGAAGAAGATTGCGCGATTCACATCTGTGGCCAAGGACTACATCGACCCGGAGTCGGGCGTAATCGTGACCACTTACACAATGGTCGCGTTCGGTGGCCGCCGTGCTCGCGCGTCTGAAGAGGTCATGCAGCTAATCCAAAGCCGCGAGTGGGGGTGCATTCTGTTGGATGAAGTGCACGTCGTGCCCGCAAAGATGTTCCGCAAGGTCATTGGTTCAATCGCGTGCCATTGCAAGCTTGGGCTGACGGCCACTCTGGTGCGCGAGGACGATTTGATCGGCGACTTGAACTTCCTCATTGGTCCGAAGCTGTACGAGGCCAACTGGATGGATTTGACTCAGAGCGGATTCCTGGCCAACGTGTCGTGTGTCGAGGTGTGGTGCCCCATGGCGGGCGAGTTCTACCGAGAATACCTGCGCGAGGGCAAGAGCGCGCGCAAGCGTGCACTTCTGTACGTGGCCAACCCGAACAAGTTCACGGCCGCCGAGTTTCTCATCCAGTACCACGAGGAGCGAGGCGACAAGATTCTCCTCTTTTCGGACGACGTATTCGCGCTGCGTCTGTACGCAACGAAGCTCAATAAGGGCTACATCTACGGTGGCACTGGGGAGCGGGAGCGCATGCGTCTGCTGCAGTCATTCCGCAGCTCGCCGCTGGTGAATGTCATCTGTATCTCAAAGGTCGGAGACACGTCCATTGATTTGCCAGAGGCTAATGTGATCATTCAAGTGTCTTCCCACTTTGGGTCGCGACGGCAGGAGGCCCAGCGGCTCGGACGTATTCTGCGCCCCAAAGCCAACGCCACAGGCGGGTTCAATGCCTTCTTCTACACGCTCATTTCTACGGACACGCACGAAATGTACTACTCGAACAAACGCCAGCAATACCTCGTGGACCAAGGCTACACGTTCAAGGTGGTGACTGACCTGTTCGAGCCGGGCTCCTTCGAGGGAGTGTTTACGCGGAAAGAGGACCAGCGCGCGCTGCTGAACGAGGTGCTGAGCGCTGACGTCGAGAGCGCCGCCAAGGACGAGAACGCGGCGATCCGGGACGACGAAGACCTGTCGCGTCTCGAGCTGTCGGGTCACGGTCGCAAGAAGAAGAAACTGTCGTCACTCGGAGCTCTCTCCGGCGCGGACGGCACCAAGTACATGGAGTACTCGGCCGGCCACGGTGCCAAGCAGCGGCACAACCTGTTCCGCGATCGATATCGCTAGTCGTTACGCGTGCATCTTGCAAGAAATGAAATAAGTCACCTTCCCTTCTAAGTACGATTTATCTGCTTGCACTTGTTCACCACGAATCAGCATACTTATCAGACGCTTTCTCCTCTGAGTCCTCTGAGTCTGGTAGGTCGTCACTCTGCTTCTCGTCATGGGTGGCGCTCTCGTGCGGCGCTCGTAGCGTCCTACGGCTCTAACGTTCTCCTCGTACTCCGCGTCTCGCCAGCCAAAATGTCAGACGTCCAGGTGTCTCCTCCAGCTGCGCCTGCTTCCTCGCTCCCGGGCTCGGAGCGCTCCGACTACCGCGGCAAGTGTCTCTACAAGACGGGCAAGTGCACGAACGAGCGCGCGCTCAAGACGTCGGGCGCGGCCCACAACCTCTGCGACGACCACCGCAACAAGCAGAACGAGCACCAGCGCAAGCTCGACGCCAAGCACCGCGAGCACAAGCGAGAGCGCCGTGCCTCTGCCCCCTCCGCCACCAAAAGCGAGCGGTTCGCGCCGTACCCGCCGACAGCGAAGCGCCCAGCGTCCGTCGACACGTCGGACGGCGCCGCGTCGTCTCCAGCTGCTGCACAGGCGGCGTCTAGTGTAGAAGAAGCGACGTCCTCGCCGGTGCTGGCCGCGGCGAGCAGTGGCGTCATGTACCTGCCCAACGGGCCGCAGCCGCCCTATCCCTTTGTGATGCAGGACTTTGACGGCATTGTCGTGCCGCTGCCGTCCTACCTCGAAGGCCAAGAGCGGATCGAGTTCCGCTCGTGCATCTACCAGAAGGTGCTGGACTTTATCTCGAAGGAATGCATCCAGCGGTACGGCGCCAAGGTCGAGACTGCCTCTCCTGATCCTGGGACGGTGGCTGTGACTCAAGGGAGCAGTAATGGCAAGGAAGATGAAGCTGAGATGAGTACATGTACCGAAGAGAATGACCCATCTTCGAGCGAAGGAGACCACGACAATGACGCCACGCCTGACGAGAAATGGGCCAAGGTGCATTGAGGAGATCTATTTTCTCGAGCTTCAAGGGCTCGTGCGAGTAGAGCAGCGGCCAGACTTTTCAAGGTGCACTGCACCATTCACTGAGTGACTCAGGAGCTGTCCACGTTGCAGATCTATTAGTGCTATCGTTCTCGCTACCCATATGAACTGCCTCCTCGATAAGCTGTCCAGGGTTTCCTAGCTACCACCACCTTGGTGCTGCTTCCTGCTAATATGGAAATATACCAAGTGATTGCTAAGTAGCTCATAAAATAATGGGGATTCATTCACTGGTACTGGTAGTAGTATCACGCATCTAGAGAGAGACAACGAACGGAAAGCAAGAGATCTGAGCTCAGATCTCGACCTCACGCTTGCCCTGTCGTACTTGGCTGTCGTCCAGGCCGTCAAGACTGCTGAAGGAGTACTTCTCGTCGTTGTACGACATGTCGCTGTAACAGTCGCTCTCGCCGCGTGCACGCAGTTGCTCGGCATACTCCGAGTCGGTGACCGAGTCCGCGATCGAGTCGGTAATGGAGTCGGCTATCGAGGATCGGCCGTCCAGATCCGGCCGCCGTTGAGGAAGTCGTGCAAGCCCCTGAGACGACTCAAACGAGTACTTGCCGCTGTCCAGGTCGCTGATCGTGTCGCTAAAGCTCACGCCGCCCATGGTGCTGCGGTCGCCCTCGTCGTACTGCATCTCCTGCTTCATCCGCAGGTACTCGCCAAAGACGTTGGGCGTGGACGTGCATCGGGACGACACGTCCTGCTGCAAGTACTCGGTCACGTTCGAGAAGCCGCCGATGCCCCCCACAACGGGGGCAGCCTGCGCGCCACTTCTTTCTGAACCGCCACCTAGCACTGCAGGCGACTGCGATGGGTCGGCCAACATGCCGTCGAAGCTGCGCGGAGACTCGTCTGTGTGCACGCGCGACAACGAGTCCATCGCGTCCGGTTGTGACGCTTTGCGATGGCGGCCGTAGTTTGTGTTGGGCGCTGCATAGTTGACTTTGCTACTGTCCAGGAGGTTGTTGTACGTGCCGGTGATCCCTTCGTCAGGCTTCGACAGGCCGCGTAGGCGCTTGTCCGACATGGCGCGGTTGCGGCCGAAATTGCCTGCTCCTGTGGCTGCGACGTTTCGCTCTCGACGGCGGCGCATCTTGCGTCTCCTAATGCAGAGGATGAGGAGAATGACGACGATGAGCACAGCGCCGAGGCCGATGGCTGCATACGTGATGAGGCTGGAGCTCAGTCCGCCGAGGCCGACGGAGCTCGTCGTGTCGGCACTAATGCCCGACGACGAGGACGAAGAGGAGGAGGAGACGGCAGTGGATGGCGTCGAGTTGGACGTGGAGCTGCTGCTGGAGGCGGCCGTAGCAGTGGCGCTCCACGAGTCGGAGCAGTCGTATCGCACGCCTGTAAACGGACACGTGTTGGTCGAGTTGTCCTTCTCCCAGCACGTGTACGAGCTGTCCAGCGCGTAGATGCAGGGCGGGCAGTCGCCGCTGGTCGTGTCGCACGTGGTGCTGCCGTCCTTGAGGCAGGACGTGACGGAGCTGCAGAAGGCGCTCGTGTCCGAGGCCGTGGCCGTGGCCGCCAGCAGCGCCGCCAAAAACTGAACCAGCGTGCGTCGTCCGGCAGTCATAGCCGCCAGTTCGCCTCTTGTCTTATGCGGCCTCCGTCCCCATGGCCAGAGGCAGAGACCTCACGCCAGACGCAGCGTGCTGACCAGCTTGGCGAGCAGATGGTTTCCTGGCGGAGATGCATAAAATGCCGATATGCCACTTTCAACGGGTCGCTCGCTGCCACAAATAATGACTGCCTACATGTATGTTTTGACGTCCCCACTACAATCCATTACTGACGGGATATCCGTGCTCCATGCTAGACTGTCTTCGAGGGATGCCTTTCTCAGCGGAACCAAGGCCAATAGACTTCGATGCCATCTAAGGTTACCTTACTTGAAGACTGCGCACACGCACTCTGCAAAACGGCACCTGTCCACCAGGACAGCAACCTGCTGCTCCTCTATCCGCATCACCCTGGATCGTCAAGTTTGCTTCGTTAACCACGTGGGAATTCTTATCATCTTATTTACTCTCTTTCTGCCAATTCTAAAGCTGTAATGGTGCCATGTTTGCCCCATTTAATGCCATATTTCGCTCCGGTTGTATTGAAGCAGTTTATCATAGACCAGGTTCTAATCGTTGCCATGTAGAGACCGAGCGCTGGCGCAAGATCGGAGCGCGTTGGATGCCGGCCTCTCCTCGGACATCCTGTCTTCTCCACTCGGATGCCACTCAGTGCGCGCCTCTAAGGACGGAGACTTTGCAACTGTACATGTAGTCGCCCATGGCGAGTGCCTGTGGCTGAAGATGCCGTGCTACTCACCGTAGAGGCAAGTCTCCGGTTGTGCGACGCTCGTTACCAATGCTCAACTTAGCAGCGCAAACTCGCGTGTATGTACTGCCGCCTTTGCTGAAGGTGTCGTCAAGTCATCGGCCACACGGTGGATATTTGCACCGAGACGCTGGTCAGAGAGACGCCAGTGTGTCCCCCTTTACTCGCAGAGGAGGGCGCTTGGCTTGCCCCTGCAACGTGCGTCTGGGTGAGTACCAGGGCCATTCTTGTCTCGGGCGGTCGACTGCAGTTGCCTTTCGCTGTTGGGATCGCCGAGCACTGCCGATTTGCAGCCTTTGACCGCCGTTGCATGAACTTTTCCAGTGTGTGGTGGCTCAGCTGGCCAAAGAAGCAAGAGACGACGATCTGGACCGACTGCAAGCGCTCCACGACGTGACTTCCGTGCTGGCGCTTCCGTCATCACTCGCGGCATCGTCGCGACCGAGATCAAAGGCGGTTCTCGGAGAAAATTGCGGTGCGGGTGGCAGCAACAAACTCAATACTGGACAATCACTGGCACCGTCCAGCTCGCACTGCAGCGAGTCGACGTCTTCCTCGTCTTCCTCGCCGTCGTCAAACCACTGTGGCACAGTTGTACTCGCCCTATCCTGCACTTGGCCGCTGTCACTTTTGTTTTCATCAATCGCCAGCGGCACGTCAGTATCGGCCTCCAGTTCACTGCTGCCGTCGTCGCTGTCCTCTCCATTGAACCACTGCGGAGCACCAGGTCTCACCACCTCGATGCAAGGTTGGTCCGCCACTGACTCTGTGATCTCATCAGCCTCGTCCTCTCTGAAAGACCCAACCGGTTTCCTCTGCTTTGCGTCGTGGAGGTCCATTCCAGACAGAAAACTTGCAACGGCCTCAGCCTTTGTCACTGGCGGGTCGTCTTCATCGTGTTCCATGTCAGAGCTCTCGATAGACCGACTGTGACTCCTTACCACGTACTGTTCGTGCAAAACCTTCACATCACCAGCCTGCAGCAGCACGTTCAATGACGGACTCATACGTTCAGCGACGCTGGGCTGAGCGAGGAGCTGGTCTATCGCGTCGAAGCACGTCGATAGAAGTTCTGGTCGGTTGCCGTGGAGCGCCAGCGCCGTCCCAGGGGCGAGAATCTTGTCGAAGACCTTGGTCAAAGCGTCACTTTGGCTGTCCTCGATCACAGCCCCCATCCTTGCCAGCAACCGCAAACTCGTCTCTAACGATCGCGCGTCGGATGAGTTTGCCCCTATTTCAGCAGAAAGTGGGAGACGCTGGGCCAGTTGAGACAGCGCCCCAATAACAACAGGAGCTAGGAGCTCCAGTAGGGTGACGATGTCACTCCTTCGAGCCTCAAAGTAGTCGAACCCAGCCTTTAGTACAAGAAGACACATGTCCAGCATGCGAACCATCCCAACGGAGTCCTGACCGTCGGTCATCGATTGTTCGCCCAGTAGCTGGACAACTACCCCGCAGCATTCAAAGCTCACGGGGAAGAGCTCATCGATCCACGGCGTCGCATCCAAATCGTCCGAGTCGTCCAGGAAGCAGACGGCTGTCAAATGCCCCAGTAGTTGCAGCCGCAGAGCCATCCGCAAGGTGAAGTGGTACGATGGACCTTCGTCCACGAATGTCCTCACAAGGTTTTCCATTTGCCTCATGCACAATTCTTTTAGGTCACGTGACATATGCGCGTACGCAAAAGCGACCGCCTGCAAGATCTCATCAGCCTGTGTCCAAGCACTGGCCCACTTCTGTTGGGCCAGATGAAGCAGCAGCACTAAAGCCAAGCCGGCAGCTACTGCATCCCACCGACAGCACAGAAGCCTCCGCCAGAGGAGCTTCCGGTCCGTCGCCTCGTCACCAGCTGCAGCATCAGAGCACAGCACGTCGATCAATTGCTCGCAGCACCGCAGCCACCGTTCACTCTCTGGTGTAGCCATGTCTGTTGCGCTCAATTTACGTGCGGCGGCCTGGAACGCAGCCACGAGCACTCGTTGCAGTCCAGTACCGCCCTGTGACTTCCCCACTCTCTGACGAGCCCCCTCCTGGGCTTCTCTAGCTGCTTTCTCAACGATTCCCTCCAGCACTTGGAGCTGCTCGGGCCTCGACTCGACGCTGGAATCGACCGCTTCTGATAGAAACCCGAGCGCTGCGGACGCGAATCTCGGGCCGAAAGACTGCAGCACTCGATCCGCTTCGGCGCGCGACTGCAGCTCTGCTGGCGGCGGTCTCGGGGCGTCGTCTTCATCGGCCCAGTGCCCGCCACCTAACATGCAATTCCGATACTCGCTGGTCATAAAAAGTCAAAATAGTCTAACGGAACATCACAAAGGTGGAAATGGATTGGTATTTGCTGCTCTAGACTCAAACGCGGACGCTAGGGCTCTGCAGCCGCTTACATGGCGCAGTCCTTGTGCGAAGACGACGCGGTGGTGGTCGACTGCGTGGTGGACGTCGAGGCGGACGTTTCGTCTTCGACCTCTTCGTCCGACGAAGCGTCCACGTCGGAGGTGGTCGCGTCGTCCGAGGTGGTGGCGTCCCCCGCGGAGGTCACCGTCGTCGAGGAGCTGGAAACGTCCACCGCCGTGATGGTGGCCGCGTTGCTGCCGTCGAAGGACGACGTGGAGTTGTCGAACTCGGCGGCGATCACATCCTTGAGGACGCCCCCCTGCGTGAAGAGGCCAAAATAGGCCTCCGCCGTCTCGTTGGCCTCGAGCGTGGCCAGTTTCCACGGCTCGTCGAAGGCCGAGAAGTAGAAGTACATGAGGTCCTTCTCGGCCGCAAGCGTGTAGAAGTCGTAGAAGTACTTGGCGGCGTTGGCAGCTGTGGCGGGGCTCGCGGCCGCGTCCGTGCCGTCCGAGGCCCAGCCAGTCTCGCCCACGACCACCTCCTTGCTGTACGCGCCGGCGGTGTCCACGAGCGCCGAGAAGCGCGTGTAGAAGAAGTCAGCAGCGCCATCCACGTCGACCTTCTCCCAGAAGGGGAAGTAGTTGGCTGACACGTAGTCCACGGCCTCGATCATGGACGGGTAAGCCGAGTACGTGTCGCCAATGTCGGCGATCGTGAGCGGGATGCTGGCCGCGCCCGCGTTGGCCTGACACAGCGCGCGGATCTCCTCCAGGTTGGCGATAGCCTCGGCGACCGTCACGTCACCGCGGTACACGGCCTCGCTGCCGACGTGGATGCCCATAATGTTGTCGGACAGGACGACGCCCGTCTCGAGCAGCGTCTGGAACGCCGCCTTCTCCGCCGCGAAGCTGGACGCGGACGAGTCGACCCACAGCCCCAACTCGACCTTGAGGCCGGCCTCGATGGCCGCGGGCACCACAGCCGTGGCCTGGTCGCAGTCCGTGAGCGAGTAGAGGCGGATGGTGTCGGTCACGCCCTTGAGCGTGGCCAGCTCGGCGGAGATCTGCGTGGCCGGCTTGCACTTGACGTCGGCCGTGGCCCAGTCCGGGCCGGCGCGGGTGTTGTAGTTGATGCCCGCGCACTTGAAGCTGCCGGCGTCGGCCAGGCCGAAGGCAGCGGCGGCCATGGCCAGCGCGGAGGTCGTTTGCAGCACGTTCACCATTGTTGTAGTTTCTTGGGGCTTTAGCTGGGGATACTCGTATCCAGGAGATAGGAGTTTGGGAAATGAGCATCGGAGACCAGCAAGCGGAGGCGGAAGCGGCCGAACCCAGGGCGGGACGACGGCATCTCTGCAAGGACGATCGCGCCAGCGCCATGTGGATCGCGTGTCAGGGCCACAACAAGACGCTCCGCTCGGATATTTCGGCAGCTGAAGCGCCGGCAAGCAGCGAAACCTGTCACTCTCGATGTCGTACGTCACCCGACCGCTGCGGCCAGGATTTGAACACATTTGGTGAGTGACTGGAATGGCCATTCTCGACTCTGTAGTCGAGTCGGAGCGAGTGCGTGCTCGCCGTCGTCGGTTGATTTTCCCCGAGAGAGAGTTTAGTGCTCGTGCTTTGGTGCTGTCGCCCTACGACTAAGTATTATACATGTGTGTATCGCGTGTCGAAAGCAGCCAAGTCCGGTGCGGTCGCGAGTCCGGAGAGCCCTGGTAAGCTTAGTACGAGTTGTATTATACATGATGCAGAGCAAGAAGAGCAATGCAAAGTCCAGCGGCGGCTTCAAGGTGGACACGGCGTTACTCCGCACGCTGCAAGTGGGCGGGCTCTATACAAGATAGCGAGGGAAGGCAAGCGTACATTTGCAATGCATGCGCCAAATTGTATTGTCAGGCGTCGCGAACAATAAAAACAGGGCAGCACGAACACCACGCTCGTCGACGTCGGTCTCAGCATCGTTTGCTTCCTCCGCGAGTGTTGTAGTCTCCGCTTCGGTCTCCCAGCACCCTCAGAGCTGGTGTCGGCGACCGCTCGACCCTGCTACGGCGGATGGCCCAGCAGCAGAAACCAAGGACGACGTCCTGTCGTTCAGCTCGAGCTCTGCAATGGTATGTGGCCAGGACTCGGCCTTCGACGAATCTATGGGGTGAGCTCGCTGGCACAAGCGTCCGTGGTGTTGGCAGTCCACCCGATCTCTCTTGCCAAGCCGCTGGTAGGCCGACACGGCAGCCTTCGCCGACGTCACGCTGTCTCATGTTAGACTCGAACTAATGAGCCTTCAAGACATTGCCTCTGTGAACACGAAGCGAGCGCAAGCGACAGCGGTCAACGTCTTCAAAG
>AWVV02005032.1:0-26248 GCA_000500205.2 Phytophthora lateralis | reverse complement strand
TTATGGATGGGGAAAAGCTGGAGTTGGCAACTCTGCCTCAACCGTGCTCTCGAAAGTCAGCCATATTGCGTGGCATCATAGGCGAACACTCGGCTACAACGTCGGACTTCCGCCCGGCCATCAACTCGCCATTACAGGAATGCGGCGAGCGGACCGGCCCAGCAAGCCCAAATCTCCAGTTACAACTGAGATCCTCAAGTATCTGCACGAATACCTCGATTTCTCAGAGGCCCAGCACCGAGTCATATGGGGGGCTTCGGTGCTGGGCTTCTTCTTTCTTCTGAGAAGATCTGAATATCTAGCTCAAGGTCCCAAGGTGCACACGTACGCTATTCGGAGAGCGGATGTCAAATTCATCGACGAGTGCGGCGTGGAAACCCAAATTCTATCCAAGGTCACCATGGTGGCGTTGCATTTCCGGGGAAGTAAATCTGATCAGTTTGGCATGGGCACCACTCGAGAAATGGCAAAATCTGGGCATCGATGGTGCTGCCCCGTACTGGCAGCGTGGTATACCACGAAGCCCTCGGAATTCACGCGGAAGATTTACTTTGCAAGGTTGATGCAGCGCACAATCTACAAGTGCGCGACGTGGTGAAAGCAATGAAGCACGCGGCCGGCCTTGCTGGACATGACTCTCAAGAGTATGCGTCGCATTCCCTGTGGAGTGGCGGGGCAACGGCGCTTTTTAACGCGGGGTTTGACAGCCTAGCTGTGAAGCTATTCGGAAGATGGAAGTCGGACGCTGTAGAACGATACACAAGGATAAGCAGCCAACTATCTTATCACATGGTGTTCAAGATGCTGGCGAAGACCTCATTGCACCAAATTTAAGGGGGCATCCCCCACGCCCAGATACCCCGGCAGTGGAGGTGATACAATGCAGCCTCGACATCTTGTGCCAATGTCGGCACGCCCCCGAAGCGAGAGTGACTACGATTGAAATGGATATTTTCACATGCAAGGTGAAAATAGCTTTTCAGGAGAGGAAACGGAAGATGAAACGAACGCAGTGCTGTAGCTGGGAGCAGTCGCCGCTCGTAGCAGTCGTAGCGTTAGTTTTAGATTCTCCATCTGCCTCTTAACCCGCCACGCCCGGATACCCCGGCAGTGGAGGTGATACGATGCAGCCTCGACATCTTGTGCCAATGTCGGCACGCCCCCGAAGCGAGAGTGACTACGATTGAAAATATTATTTCATGCTCACGTAGTTAACTTGGGTTATTTGCTGCAGCCTAACCATGCCTCGACCTCAGGATCACGTGGCGCACCGACACCATCTCGAATTTGTCGGCGGCGAACCTTAATCTTGTCTGGGTCTGGATTGCACGCTAAAACCTGGATGCGGTGATTATAGCACATACCTATAACCCGCGTGCCTGGTTCAGCCCCGCGTATCTGGCACTGTTTATAAGGTACGCCTTCGCACATTTGAATAGTCTCAGCAGTTGGCACCTGCGAAAGTGTATTGCGGGGCTGGCAGACAGCATCGGAAAAGTCGTTGAATACATGGAGAGTTGCTGGCGTCGCCTTCAAAGATTCATCTTCGAGACAGGTGGTGTTCTTGCAATATTTGTTGGTGAGATCGCAAGTTCCGAGAAATCCATTGCAACACAAGTAGGCTCCTTGGAATATTGCAAAGCCCGATAAAGGTACGACTGGTTTCAAATCTGGAAGCCATGGTACAATTGTGCACGCCGTCAATTCAAAACGCTGGAGCCTCGCGTGCTGCATCAAAGATGGAATCTCCACGAGGTTGTACAAACGAGAAAAGATCATGCTTTTCAGGTTTGGAGCTCCATCAATAGAAGGAAGACGTTGCATTCGAGGATGAACTCCAAGCTGCAGATATCTTAGCGCTGGCATATCTGTAAACAGATCCATTTCCAGGTCACCAAGGTTGTTACTGTCAACTTTTCCTTCAATTTGCCTACAATGAAAAATATAACACGAAACGTGTTAGTGATGCAAAGGTATAATCTTCCACTCTCCATTATTTTCGGTCGTACAAGTACTGCAGATCGTGAAATTCCTTGGCCCATTTCGGTAGTTGCTCGATTGCACAGTTGATCAGGAGGCTATTCACACAACCGTGCTTCAGAATACAAGCGTATAATATAAATCGTCAATCTGCATGAACGTACATTAAGTTGAGTTTGTGGCAGCTGCGGAGCTCATCTGGTAGTAGTGTTAGCTGTCGATTTACGAGCTGAAGTGTTTCCAGTGTGCCTGCAGCTGCAAGTGCTTTCACCTTATCCGTAGTGTCCACGGGGTGAGTCCATTCGTAGTATGTCTTCGGTGCCGGATTACCATCCACAAGAGCTCGGCACGGGCAGAACCCGGTGTTTCGCCACCTGTATGCGAACACGACGCACTCTGGATGAGACGAACAAACTGCTTGCGAAGTCGATATAGTTTGGTGAGTGACATGAAGGACGCCAACGCTGTAGGCTACAAACAGAAGTGCAAAGGACCTCGGCACGGCTCGTTGTGGACTCTTTCCCATGTGTGGTGAGCTCGAAAACGAAAAATAAATTGGCTGCTCCACCGGCACTGCTTGCATCTTTGTGGCGTGTTGCTGGTGATGTCGAGCTCTCACCTCAATAAACGTTTCGACGATGCGCTTGCAGCGATAGCTAAACGCGAGATTCATCCCAATACGTAGGAAGAGATCGGTATAGTCAAGAATGCGAAGCGAGTCGAATGAGGTACGGACCAGCGCAATTTCCGCTGGATTCGCGTACATTCGTGCACGCCTCTCGAAACTTCCGATCGGGAGAAGTTCCATGCTGATCAATAAGACAGCACGATCGTAGTGAAAATTGTCCGAGCAATAATTCAACACTATGAGAGGGTAGAGCACAGTCGCTCCAAAGTCGAACAGCGTGTCGACAAGAATTTCAGCTAGTGCCGTGGTTCTGAGAAAGAAAATTCCGGCTGCACAAGACAACGAGTTCGAAGCTGCGAGTGTAGCAAACGCGTACGCTAGTTGAACTGGGGTCCCTGTCTCCAGTAGATCACGGAGGAACAGAGAAAGCATAACCAAGTCGTGGATCTTGAGGCATAAATTCTACAAACTCAAATACATTAAACGTTAGATTTGTTTTTACAAATTTCCCCCAACTAACGGTACATTCGACGTCAATCACCAAGAACGCACCTAGAATTTGCGGTTCTTCCCATGAATACCCGTGAATGCTTTCCACTGCGTGTAGATCTTCCAGCTCGCAGCGATCATTTTGACTGAACTTCGTTTTCGGAAAGAACCAGTCACCTTGGTGTTCACTGCTGCTTTCCATGACTCTAGAAATTTATCGAACTTATTTTGCATCGCATTCTTCTGTGAACGCCAGACGAGCATCTTCAGCAGGACATACACATAAAAAGCAAGAACAATCACGAGGCCCACAACACTAAAGAACTGCAGCGTATTCCATTCGTCTGGAATCAACCAAAACTACCCTTCATCGAACTCGGTGGTTTGCATGAGATAGTTTGCTGCAGCATTAGGAGCAACGCTCAGAATGATAAGCCAAAGAGTCCAAATAATACACCCGATCACCATTAGCATCATTGGAAGTCCGAGAAAGCCAAACGTTTCTCGAAAGGAACGAGCCTCGATCGTAAAAGATCTCTCCAACCGATGAGACTGGGGTGAAATTGCAAACCTGGCATCGCTGACACTATCACGAAACGGACTTGCAGGACCCAGAGGTACAACTTCGGTCGTTCTGTGCTTATGTGGCGTTGTTCTTAGAAGAAGGTCCACTGTCTGCAAAATGCGCGGGCTTCTGGGCTGGGGCTGACGATTGATGGTGTTAACAGTAACTTTGGCCACCATCATATTTTGTATTTGCTGCAATTGAGAACTGAGCCTCGACATCCTCCTCGGTCAGGACCAGAACACTTGGGGGTAACAAACTAACTTTAGGTTGCCTAACTTATTTCCACACTTTTCGTCATGTTTACAACAAGTATGTTGGGTCGAGTGGCTAAAGTTACAATAATAATAGTCACTTTTTGTTGTAGTAGGTTCACGGAAAAAGGATTTTTACTGTTTACTGTGCTCCATTACAGTGTAATAGCCGTGCCTGTACCACACCCTAGCCACGCTTCCTCCACGCGATCACACGGAGCTCCAACTCCGTCTTGAATTTGTCGAATCCGAACTCGAATGTTGACAGGGTCTGGATTACACGCTAGCACCTGCATTCGGTGGTTGTAGCACATTCCGACGACGGTTGTATTAGGCTCCAGGCCAGGAAGTTCGCACTGTCGAAATGGGACCCCTTCGCACATTTGGATGGTTTGCGTTGTTGGTGTTTGTGAGACTCCACTGTATGGTTGACACACGCCGGTTGAAAACTTCCCAAAGACTTCGAGAGTTGCTGAGGTGGCTTCAAGTGAAGCATCACCCAGACACGTAGTATCTTTGCAAAATGAGTTGGTCAGGTCGCACGCACCAAGAAAACCGTTGCAGCACAGATATGCCCCTTGATAAACTGAAAAATGCACCACCGGCCCGACAGGATCGAGATCTGGAATCATGGACAAGTGCTTCATCACGGATAATTCCATCCTGTCCAGTTGCGACAACCCGGCTAGAGATGGCAGTTCAGTGATCCCGTTCATGCGAGAAAGTATGACGCAGCATAAATTCGGAGCTCCATCGAATGGAGGCAGATGCACCATTCTTTGATGTAGCCCTAACTGCAAGTATCGAAGCTCGGGCATATTGGTGAAGAGATCGGTCGACAGGTCACCGAGATTGTCACTACCTACTTTGCCTTCAATTTGCCTATTTATTCAAAACAATATCAAGATACTGGTCATCAAACCCGATAGCTCAAAGGGAGGCATTGGTAATAGCTCGAACAATACTTACAGGTATTCCAGCTTGTGGAATTCATTTGCCCACACAGGCAGTTCTTCAATGGCGCAGTTGATAATGGATCTACAGTACATAGTCAAATGCATTCGGCTGGTTAGAAGAAGACACAATAGATAATATGAAAATGAGACCATTATCGTACACGAAGTGAAGATTGTGACAAGCACGAAGGTCCTCGGGTAGCACATTTAGTTGTCGATTGATCAGCTGGAATGTCTCCAAAGTACCCGCCGCTGCCAGAGATTTCACTGTATCAGTGGTGTCAACAGGATGAGCCCACTCATAATACGTTTTGGGTGCGCGGTTCCGATCAACCAGAGCTCGACACGGACAGAACTCGTTATCACGCCATCTGTAGGCAAATACGACGCACGCGGGATGAGAGGAGCAGATTTCTTGAGACGTTGTGATGGCTTTGTGGGTAACTACTAGCACAGCAATACTGAAGGCAATGAAAAATAAACCGATTGATCGTGGAACCGATTTTTGGCACACTTGAGCTCCAGTCAGCGATCGTGAAGAGGTCAATAGTGTTGACGGAAGCTTCATCACAGGTTTTCTCTTCTTGAGTAGCCCTCGTTGGCGCTGCGTTTGGATGTGGATGAGCACTTCTACAACTCGTTTAAAGCGATAGGAGAAGCCCAGATTCATCGCAATCCGGAGAAAGAGGTCCGACACGGTGCGAATGCGAATCGAATCGAACGACACGCGGAAGAGCTAAATCTCCGTGGGGTCAGCGAACATTCGTGCGCGCCTTTCAAAGCTCCCGACCGGCATTACGTCCATGTAAATGAGAAATACATGGTGGTCAAAATCAAAAGTCTGCGCGCAGTAAGCAAGCATGGCGATGGGGAAAAACACAGTCGCGCCCAAGTCAAACAACGAGTCAACGAGAATTTCTGAAAACGCCGAGTGCTTGCCGCTGATAATCGAAACAGCGCAGGAAGCGGAGTTGAAAGCCACAAAACCAGCGAATCCGAAAGTGAAATGGAGTGGGGTCCCAGCGTCCAGGAGCTTATTAAGCACGAATGACTGCATTGCCAAGTCAAACGCCTTGAGGCATAAATTCTAGCAGAACATAGTGAGTTATTCCCACATCAGCATTTTGTTCAAGGACAGAATTACTTACCCAAAGTTTTCGGTACTTGCCACGGAATCCAGTAAGCTCCTTCAAAACCATATACAATTCCCAGATCAAACGTCGAACTCTATGTGCAAACTCTAATTCTGCTGCTCCTTCCACTTGGTCAGGGGCACATTGCTGGAGAATTCGATCGAGAAGTGTGCCTTCCACGTGCCGATGCTTTCGCCACGCCAACATATTCAGTAGAACGAGCACATACGTTCCTAAAATGACCACCAGGCCCATAACACTGAATGTTTGCAACGTCGTGAGCTTTTCAGGAAGGAGCCAGAACTGTCCGTCGTCGTAGTCACCCGTGTTCATGAGAAAGTTTGCTGTTTGATTTGGAGCGAGCGTCAAGAGGATAAGCCAGACTGTCCAAGTGATACAAATCAGCGCCACCACGACCATAGGAGGACCCAAGTTACCAAATGCATCTTTGAATGATAAGTATCTCCATGTGATAGCAACAACGCTTTTTCGATGGAGTACCGATAGTTTGGAAGAAAAAGCACGAGTTAACTTCGTAGATGGTGGGAGATCGTGGATAGTGGGTCCAACTGGTACGATATCAGAGTGGGCGAGTGTGTTCCCCCACGCATGTTTAAACGTTCGCCAAACACCTGGCCGAAGTTTTCGGAGCGGGGAGCCACGACGGACAAAGGCTGCTTCAGCAGGGAGCGTCTTCATTGAGTAGTGAATACGAGGTTGAACATACCGCAGAACTGCGATAAAGAGGTTCTGTATTTACACTACCAATTTTAGCTAGGACTGTTTCCTCGTGGGGAGTAAATCAAGCACTGCAGTTGGTGGACATGCGAAAACAATTGACGCATCGACCATTCGCAGATGTCACGTCTGGATGTAGAACGCAATCCACTCAAAAGCGAAGCAATAAAAAAAAATTGTTTGTATTTAGTTCAAAATCTCCCGGGGGTATCATCATGCAAGCGCTGACAGACTCTGTTTCTGTATCTGATGATGGCGCCACGATAGGCGGCAGCCCAAGTGCGATACTGTAGCTGGAAGCTGTAAAGTGTGTATATATCAATTTGCTCTCTCGATGCCGAGACACTATCTCTTGTCGCCCCAGCGATCATCGCTTTGCCCTTTGTGTGAACTGTCTCTTAGATCGGCATGGGAAAATATCTTTTTGAAATGAGTACGTGGCGAGCAAGATACCAGTACAATACGCCACAAAAAAAGGGCTTGGCACGGTGCGCTGACATTTTTGTAAGCGGCTTACTGATTTTGGGAAGGTCAATAAGCTATCTTCGAATCCTTTTGTCGCTCCCACAGACGCTGTGTTTGCATCTGAATAAGCAACTCAACTACCCTCTTGAGGTGATAAGAAAAACCTAAATTCATACCAATTCTCAAGAACAGATCAGACACGGTGCGAATACGAAGTGCGTCAAATGAAACCCAGAAAAGTTCAATATCGGTAGGACTGGCTAACATTCTCGCACGCAGTAGGTCCTACTATGACAGTTGGAACAACTTGAGAAGGCATCAGCCTCCACCAAGCCTTTCGTATCACCTGCAACAGGTTGGGCGGACTATGAAGAGCAGGGGCTCGCGACGGATTACTGCAGCTGAAGGTGGCACTGACATCATGGAGAATAAAGCTGTTCAAAGACGCATTCAAGGGAGTGTAGGTAACTGAGACGCCGAGGTCTTCCCTAATCGCGCAATTGTCTATTTTCAAGTGAAAAATGGCTCGAGCACTTGGTCAATTGTCGTCGACAGTAATAGGCATTTACAGAGCATTGGTGACGATTTCCATGGAGACATCCTCTTTGGAAATAGCAGTGTCAGTGGAATCTGAGTATAAAGCGCTCAAAAGATTTATGTCCGAGACATGCGAGGACGGATGACATCGGCATTCGCTTCCACGTCGATTAAAGTCCAAGGCACGTTCATCCGCCGTATAAGTATGGCAATGGAAGAAGTTTTTCGTAGTGCTAATAACATTTTAACTCTAAACGTGGGCTTGGCAAATAGTCCAAACTGGTATTTCCTGGAACCTGCTTCAAAGCGAGTTTTACTGTCCTTTTGAAATATTGTCTCCTAACTATAGCTGTTCAGCGATGCCGAAATGGCCGGTTCCGACTGCAATCGTAAGTAAAATTAAAGCACACGCAAGGACGGATAATAGCGAAGGTTAATTTTTATGTTAATGTCAACACTGGAAGCCCTCGACTCTCACACATAATCAGAAAATCGTCATTAACTCGTAGAACAGCCACAAACAGAAATCTTACGTATTTTATGGAACCCTACAACCGAGGTAGCCTTTGTCAACAGGATCATATGTAGCCCACACACCAAACTTGAATTTTGTTGGGGTCCGGAGTGCACGGCGCTCAGAAAAATGAGCCAACACGCCCAGGCACTGTAACCCAACATTTGGGCACCATCGGAGGTCCAAGAAGTTCAAACACGCTTCAAATAGTAGCTTTCGTACTTGCGAAAGAGGTTATACAACTTTCCCTCTCCTCTGATAGGCGAGATGCCCAGCATTTTTGCTACAGCGCTGGGTTTTGTACCTGCTTGAAACACCTTCTCCACCTGGGCCAGTTTCGTGGCCTCGTCAGCGTGGAAGTTTTTTTTTAGTACCATTGTTTTGAGTTTCTGGACAAATTCATTGGCCAGTATCGACGACGCTCGCTCCTCGTCTTCACCATCGTCAGAGTCAAGAACAGTTCTCAAAAATCGCTTCAGGGATACAACACTCCGTTCTTCATCAACCTTTGACACTCAGTTCGGCTCGGATTCCGTGGCCGCTGGTAGGACGGAGCTAGTAGAGAGGAGAGTAGCGGTGATCAGTAGTAGAAGCGCATGGTCAACTTGTTCGATGCTTGAGTGCGCGCTGGAAGTGAAATTGAAATCTGAGCACGGCAACTGGTTGGCAAGGCTCAAGTGCTGGTAAATCATCAAAGTGGTCGTGTAGTATGCCAACGGGTGGGATTGAGGAATGGCTCGGAAATTCCCCTACAAAAGGACGAGTACAGCTCTATGGTTCATTGATATGGTTCCCGTACGACTGCAGGGGTGCATCCGGGAAAACTGCATATCACAAGAGGAATACGAACTTGCCTGATACATTGCACTATATCACGGTTTTAGAAATCGAGGGTATCGCTCACTTTGTCAGACCTGCGACCACAAGTACCTGCTGTTTCTTCTTTCGTTGAGGTTATGATGGAAGTAGCACCATCAAGACTCGATACCAGGAATAAAGCCCAGGAGAGCCAGTATCAAAGATCAACAAGACCTGTAGCTTTTCGGTGATAACGTTAACTGATACACAAGGGTGTTGCCTTTAAACTACTCACTTGTCGAGACCACGTACAGGTCTCTCTCTCTCTGTAAACAGTTTTACAATGAGAGGCTCTCAATTATGAGCCAAGTTGACTCTCCTTCGATAGGCCTTATATTAGTTCTCTGAAATTTATATTCCTAGCTGACTGGCACCATAAAGCCTCGAAATTAATTGCAGTTCATATACTCTGGTTTGATAAGTCAGTGCGCTGGCTTATGCTCACCAAATTGGCTTGAATTTAAATTTAATTGTGGATAAAATATCAATTCGAAAGTCCCCAATAGTACCGAAATTAGGGCCTTGATTAGGCTGCTCGGTCGCTAGCAATCTCGCTCTAAGAGCGTAGAATTCTATGACATTGATGCAGATCTCTGGTTTGTAGTAACAACTTGTTCGTTGGCCAAGACTCCCAAGACCAAGTTCAAGTTCCAGGAGTGAGGGGAAGGAAAAAAATGCTTTTCCTGAAGTTCACGACGATGTCAACTTCCATCCACCACGAAAAACTCGCAGAAAGATACCGGTGTGTGAATTCATTCTTGTACTGACCGGTTACAGCCTAGCCAAGATTCCTCCACGGGATTGCATGGTATTCCCACGCCCTCCTCAATCTGGCGGCGCCGAACTCGTATTTTGGCCGGGTCCGGGTTACACGCTATGACTTGCATGCGATGACTGTAGCACATCCCCATAGCCCACGTGTTTGGCTTGGTACCTGGTAAACGGCATTGTCGAAACATCACTCCATCGCACATTTGAATTGTTTCTGCTGTTGGAGTTTGCGATAGTCCGGAATATGGCTGGCAAACGTTTGCAGCAAATTCTTCAAAGATTTTGAGCGTTGCCTGAGTTGCAAGAAGCGCGGGATCGTCGAGGCAAGTCGCATCGCTGCAAAACGGGTTCGTGAGGTCGCAGGTTCCGAGAAAGCGATTGCAACACAGGTCCGCGCCTTGATATACAGCGAAGTGGACGATTTTTCTAACAGGTGCCAGATCAGGAATCCGAGACAAATCCATCATCACGCTGAATTCGAGTCGCTGAAGCCGCGCTAGATCCTCGAAAGACGGGAGAGCAGTGAACTCGGCCATACGAGCAAGAACTATGCCAGACAAATTCGGGACTCCATTTAAAAGTGGAAGTCGAGTCATTCGTTGATGAAGTCCAAATTGCAAGTATCGCAGCTCAGGCATGTCGCTGAAGAGGTCATTTGGCAAATCTCCAAGGTTCTTACTTCCGACTTTGCCTTCAATTTGTCTGAGCATCAACAAAATAAACTGACCAGTAAGGAACCCGTTAGGAAGTCCGCTCAGATAATGAGCAGCTACCCACAAGTATTGAAGCTTGCGGAAATCCTTGGCCCAAGTCGGCAGCTCTTCGATTGCGCAGTTAATTAAGGATCTACACAACCAAAACACGAATGCAAAATGAGGACAGGTGTGCCAGTCGCACTGGCAACAACTAACGTACATGAAATTGAGATTGTGGCAACCACGAAGCTCGTCTGGTAGCACCGTAAGTTGCCGATTGATCAATTGAATCATCTCCAAAGTCCCTGCTGCCGCCAGCTCCTTGACAGTGTTGGTGGCGTCCACCGGGTGGGTCCATTCGTAGTACGTTTTGGGAGCACGATTTCCATCGATGAGAGCTCTGCAAGGACAGAACTGGGTGTCGTACCACCGATAGGCGAACACAACGCATTCCGGGTGCGAAGAACAAGCTTTTTGCGAAGTTGATACGGATTGTTGGGTGACGACAATAACCCCGATGCTGTACGCGATAAAAAGAATAGCCGCGGACTTTGGGGCTGCTTGCTGGCACGAACGAGAACCATTTACTGCTTTCGGGGATTCCAATAGCATTGAGTGCTGCCCCAACGTTCCTTTCTTCTTCTCTTGGTACTGCTGCCGCTGAGATTGCATTTGAATCAGGACCTCAACCACCCGCTTGAAGCGATATGAAAATCCAATATTCATGCCGATGCGAAGGAAAAAGTCCGCCACGGTGCGAATCCTAAGCGAATCGAAGGAGACTCGGAAGAGTGCAATTTTCGTCGGACTGGCAAACATTCGTGCGCGTCTCTCAAAACTTCCTACAGGTAGCTCCTCCACGTTGATCTGGTACACAGTACGGTCCAAATCGAAATTTTCAGCGCTATACACCAGCACCACGATAGGGAACAGTACGGCAGCACACAAATCGAACAGTGAATCGATAAGAATCTCAGCAAACGCAGTGTATCGGTGGCTGATGATCTCTACTGCACAGACAAGCGAGTTTAAGGCTGCAAACACGGCGTATCCAAACGCGAGGTGTACTGGCGTCCCAGCTTCCAGCAATTCACTGAGAAATAGCGACTGCATCACCAAGTCGAGGGCTTTGAGACACAAATTCTAGAATAACGTGAGCACAAACGCTAGTTAGTGCGTGTAAGTTCTGTTACTTATATAAGTGTAGGTTATACACATTCACTTACCCATAGTTTTCGGTGCCTTCCGTGAAACCCGGTCAGCTCTTTCACAAACACGTAGAGCTCCCAAATCAATCTGTAAACTCTGTGGCGGAAGTCGAGCTTGGACCAGTCATTGGATTGTGTTCTGTTGGGCGCACATCGTCTCAAAATTCGATCGAGGAAGGTGCCCTCCACGTGACGGTATTCGCGCCAAACCAGCATTTTGAGCAAGACGAAGATGTATAAGATGACAACTACCACCAATCCTGCGACGCCGGCAATCTGTAGAGCATTTAATTCTTCAGGGATCAGCCAAAACTGTCCGTCATCGTATTCACTTGTGCCCATGAGATAATTAGCTGTCTCGTTTGGTGCCAGTGTGAGTACAAGTAACCAAGTGGTCCAGGAAACACAAACGAGTGCCACGACGACCATGGGGAGCCCCAGCACACCAAACGCATCTTTGAAAGTGACGTATTTCAATCGAATTGCCACGACAGTGCGTCGACGCAGCGCCGCAACGTTGGACAGTCCACGAGTCAACGACCTGGGGTTATGAGCGGCAGGTGAAGAGCCCAGCGGGATGACTGCGGTATTTCGCAGCTCCCAAGACTTGATCAACGTTTGCCATATACTTGCCGAAGGTTCATCGATCACGGGTCCGCGCTGGACGAAGAGTGTTTCAGCAGGACGCGTCTTCATGAGCGCGTTCACCAGAAATGTGAGTTTACCATCAAAGCTGAGACCAAGTTTAGCCGTGGTGCAGCAGATAAGCTCAGCCACGAAACGAATTGACGCCAAGGAGTCTTCCATTAAAAATGATAACCAGCGACGATGCTGCGTATGCACAAGTTGCAGGTCCAAGCTGTTTACAACTTCATGGGGAGGGCATCTCGGTGGTACTTGGTACGGAAGAAGTCGCGTACGTAGCCGAGTACGAAGAAATACTCGAAGATTAGGACGGCGGCCGTGTCGGCAACGCCCCAACCAAAGAGCTCCCAGCGGAAATCGCTGGGCAGAGGAATGTCCGGCAACCCCACCACGTTTGTGCTGCTGGCCACTCGGAACTGGTCGCCGAACCGCGACGGCGGACCCACGAAGGTCACCACGAGCACCACGAACAGCAGCGCGTACCAGAAGAGCAGGAACATGTTGTGCCAAATGGGGCGGCGGAAGCGCGAGCCCAGGCCCATGGTGAGACCCGTGGACATTTGCTGGAAGCAGATGATGAACCACAAGGTGGAGCCCAGGTTGCTGTCCTGCAGCAGCCACCACTGCACCAGGTTCACGTTGCTCGGCTGGAACGGACAGTACCAAGGCTGCGTGGTGAGGTCGCGGATGGCTCCGTACAGGAACAGCCAGTGGATCACCGAGGCCCCCACCAGCGAGAACACGGTCGTGGGTCCCACCAGACTCGACGTAGGCCGCTGCGAGCCCATGGACTGGAGCGGGCGAGCGCGCGTGAGTCCGTACGAGATACCCACCAGGATGGCACCATCCAGGTACATGAACCCGAACTGCGAGATGAACACGCCGTTGTAGTACATGACGCTGCGGCAGCCAATGCCGATGAGACCGTACATGATGAGGTACTTGACACTCGCGAACGACGTCGCCAGCGCGCCACGGCCTTCAAGCACAAGGTCCACGACCGACCTAAGCGTACGGGATTTGCTCGTGAACGGAGACACAACCGACGCCTCGGCATCGCTCAAAGCCACACCAACGTGGGCAATACGAAGAGCACCGCAGTCGTTGCCACCGTCACCGCACATACCCGTCACGGAGCCCGTGCCCATGTGAAGCTTGACGCAGTCCACTTTGCCTTGAGGCGTCATGCGGCTGAAGATGCGAGTTTTGAGCAGGATCTTCTGGATGTCTCCCATCTTGACCAAGAAGTCGAAAGCCTTGCCAGTCACAGCCAACTCCACCTTCGTGTCCACCGACTCCACCATGTCGCGGATGTCATCGAACGAGAACACCTGCTGAGTCTCGACGTCCTTCCATACTAGCATGTTGCCAGTCTTCTCGTCGGCGACCATGTCGCCCAGAACCATCTGCGAGTCCTCCTCCACCATGCCACTAGCGCGAGCGATGTAGCAACCCGTCATAGCGTTGTCACCCGTTATCATCACCGGGCGAATGTCGCCCTGCTTTAGAGTCAGGATAGCGTCGCGCGAGTCCTCCTTAATCTCGTTGCGGAACATGATCAGACCCAGCAGCGCCAGGGACTCCTCAACGGCTTCGCGGTCAGCCAGGAAGGCAGTCAGGTCGTTCTCGCTCATCGCCGGCATCTCCTTGTACGCAATACCAAGCACGTAGCATCCGTTCTTGGCCAGGTTCTCGGCCGTCTCGAAGTAGTTGGCAGGGATCGACGCCTTGCTGGACACCGACTCCATCTTCTCGTACGAGCCCTTGCAGAACACGATCAGCTTCCCAGTCCTCTTTTGCTTCATCACGACACTCATCGACATGCGGTGGTGGTCGAACTCAAAGCGCTTGACGAACTCCAACTCCTCCGAGCCATCCGCAGACTGCACAGCGGGTAGCTGGCCTTCCGATTCAAGGAGCTTCCACTGAGTGCTCTTGAACATCTTCACCTCAACCTCGTTGCCAACCAGCTCGCCGTTCAGCGAGCCAACAGCGTGGCAGGAAGCAAGCGAAAACTTCATCGTCTGGTTCAGCGACGCGTCCGTCATGTCGTTGGACTCTGAGAGGAACTCGCCCGAGTCACCGATAGGCACGCATCCTCGGTAGTCCAGGCCCTCCTTCGTGATCGTGCCCGTCTTGTCGAAGCAGAACACGCGCACCTTACCGCACAGCGTGATACGCTGGGGGTTAAGACAGAAGACATCCTGCTTCTGAAGGCGCTTGGCGGCGTTCACCTGACCGATCGTCATCACGACAGGCAGTAAGGGGTTGAGCACAGCGCTGAACATGAACATGCCGTAGACGAAAGCGAACAGGCTGTTGCTCAGCCCAGCGTTCTCCATCAGGAACTTCATGGCGAAGTAGGCGGCGATGAGACCGATGACGAAAAGAACGGAGAACACTGCCTTGAGGTGCTCGTCGTACTTGAATCGGATCGGGGCGGGGTACAGAATCGCCTGGACGAGCTGGCCACGACTGGTGTGGGCACCAGTAGCCTGCACAATAGCGAGGATGTCCTCATCTCGACCCGAAGCCAGCGTTCTTGTACCGGAGAAAAGGGTGTACTTCTTGCCGTTGCCCTCGGCATCGTACACGTCGTTGCTGTCGTTGGGCAGCGGGAACTTCTGCACTGGCATCGACTCACCAGTCAACATGGACTCGTCGCAAACCGTCGAGCCCTTGACAATCACCAAGTCGCACGGCAGCTCCCAGTTCTCTGCAACACGCACGAGGTCACCCGGCGCCAGGTCCGAAGACTTGATAGTCGACCACTCGCCGTCGCGCTTGACCGTCACCTCCGCCACGTAGTGCGTCATCTGCACGACAGACGAGAGCATGCTGCGCTTGGCGTAGATGTTGAAAGCGGCCGCCAGCACAATCACCACCGTGTTGAGCACCGACACCCACACGTAGTCCGTGAAGTACCAGACGTAGTAACACATGAGCTGGTAGATGTAGAAGAACGAGAAGAACTCATCAACAACGGACGTCGCCCACGACGGCATCTCCACTTCGATAGCGTTGCGGCCCACGATATCCAGGCGGCGAGCGTACTCGTCGCTGGTGAGTCCCTGCGAGTCCGAGAGGATCTTGTCGTACGAGTCCGGCAGCACAACGGAGCCGGGCACGAACTTACCCTCCACATCGTCGTAGGTGTAGCGCAGATGCTGGAACTCCAGGTAGCGCGCACCTGCGGCAGTCGTGTGCACCGTCACCGTCTCCTCCATGCCCTGGCGCGAGTGCGGGAACACGAAGCTCTCGGCTTTGAGCACCATCTGCGCGACACCCGAGCGGTCCGCGAGCATCGTCTCCGTCACCTCGGGCTTGAACATGAGCACGCGCGTGCACTTATCTAGGGCCGTCGGGTAGCGGAAGAAGTTGAGGATCTTGAAGCGGTACACCACGACCACGACGAACCAGACCGTGGCGATCACCCACAGCGAGATGAAGACCTTGATGACGACCGTGGTGGGGTTGAACCACGCCGCGTACTTGTCGGTGGCCAGCTTGCCCTGGTTGTCCCGGATCGTGAGGATGATGGGAATGTTGAGTAGCAACGTCATGAGCACGAAGTAGCCGAAGACCACGTAGCCTACGATCGAGTCCGTGTACCCTGTCTGCACAACGTCCTCGATGCTGTTGCGCAGCTGCACCTCGGACGGCCGGTCCGCCAGCGACGGCCGGGTGGTCGACGTCTTGATACCGGGCGTCTCGGGGCCTCCTCGGTGGTCCAGCAGCTTCTTGTCGCCGTCCGCAATGGCCGTGAGCGGAGCCGCGGCGTTCGACGACTGGTGGACGCCCCACAAGGAGCGGAGCGCAGCCCAACACGCCAGACTGCTGAAGCAGGCAGCGTAGATGGCGTACACGACGACGAGCGGCGTCTCGGTGAACGAATTGAAGCGGTAGATCGACGCGCTCGAGGCGGACACGCAGAGACTCTGCGCGGTTGTGTTAACCGAGCCGTCGTCCAGCATGAGGCTCCTGCACACAGCGCCAATAGGCAGTGACGCGTTGTTGTTGCGCGGGTTGGGCGTGGACGTCCAGAAGACGGACGTGTCGGTCGAATCCTCGGCTAGCGACGCGTTTTGCGTGTAGATGGCGTCGTCGCTCGAGGGCGCGAACGTGCACTGCAAAGTGCTCACGACGGCTCCGTCCACGGCCACGTCGTGGAGGCGACAGGTCTTGTCGGCCTCGCCGTACACGTAGCTGGGCGTGCTTGGAGCGTAGAGCGACACGTCTCCGTCCGGGTCGTAGTTCACCTGGCGACTCTTCTGCCAGCCTTCGTCGTAGTAGCTCGAGTAGCCGGCGCCCTGCGGCTTGTTGTAGCGGATGTACACAAGGCCGTTCGACACGTCCGAGCCTTCGGGCGTCCCCAAGTCGCAGCAAAAGTACTCGGGCGCGTGGTTGATGGCGCAGGCTGGGTAGTCCAACTGAGACGCCGTGCCTGACACGAGCGCGGGCAGCGCCAGAGCCACAGCCAATAGCGACGTGCGCACCATGACGAGCCACTTGAGCTCGAGATGGCGGATTCCGAAATGTAGTGATTGACAAGTTACCGCCTTGAAGACTGATGTAACGATTATGTCTGTTCCACATAGGAATGCCAGGGTCGGCACATAATGTCAAAACACGGTGTTGAACGGAATTTATAGATGGCTTCGATGTGCGGATTACACCTTGTTTTAGGTGTAGTTGTGATGACTGCACCTTGTTTTGGTGTTTGTGTCGACCATCTGATTACAAGATCGGTTCATTTTGATTGCCCATCTCCCTCAATGGACACGAAGGCTCCCGCTGTATTCGTACCGCCGGTTCCCTCTCGTGGTGTTCTCGTCGTCGAGTGCGCTACGCTGGCCTTTTGCTGCTGCTGTTGATGAAACTTCTCCTTCCTGCCACGATGCAGGATTGCTACAATATCTGCTGCCAACTATCGAGCGACGTCTGCAAAAATACGCTCGCTGGCTTTTTAGTTCGTCGACAAGTCGAGGAGAGTCGGTTGCAAGAGAGACCCCCGCCATTTTTCGGCCAGCCATTCTGCCGGCTGTGGCCAAAACCGCGGGCCCCGATGCGAACCACATCATGGCCTCGAAGCCTCTCATGGATAGGGGTGGCGACGTTACTTTTTTAACGTTAAATATGTTTAACAGTTAAAATGTGTCCGAGTTAGTTGTTTAGCTCAGAATAACACACAATTCACAGTCTTGCTCATTGGTCAAGATCAAGCCAATCACCGAACCAGGATTCTTGAAAATGGGAAAAACCACATATAAGCTGTGTGGTATTGCCATAAACAACGCTGATTCAGCGGACGGAACTTCCAAGCTGGTCGGAGGGAAGTATTCACGCTGATCGGACTTCGACCGACGGAGGAGGCGTTTAAGCCGGTCGAAGGAAGACATCCAAGCTGGTCGGAGGGAGGCGTTCAAGCTGGTCGGAGGGAGGCGCTCACGGGTGTACCAACCTATACTTGCTACGTGGAGACTCCATTCCTGGTCAAATGCGAATTGTAACAACATGTTGGTGTACAGTCTGCCATCCTGGACGACGTGGTGTTCCCTGGGCCAGAGACTCTGGCAGCCTTTTAGGGCAGGGAATCCCTGCTCCTGACCAGACCAGCTCGATCTGCCCGGACTATTGTCGCTGGCTACGTGATTCCATCAAGTTGATGGATTGTCGGCTCAGCAAGTGGGGAGGGGAGAAGTTATCATTAAACTGAAGTGGAGGAAGGCATCACATTTTCCAATTTGCCATCGACTTCTCAGTCACCTCCAGCAAGATGGAAGACGAAGACGACCCCAGACGACAAGCGAATCAATATTCCACACCCCACCGACCACCTCGTACTGCTCGCCAACATACTTCAGCAAGCGCAAGATCAACCCAGCGACGTACTTCCTCAGCGAGATCGAGACCTGCTTCTTCTCGACGGGTCACACCAAGGCAAGATTCAACACCCGCTGCTAGCACCATGTCTACGGCTACTTCGTTTGGAAACCGCGGCATGAGATTTTTTGCGATGCCAAAGCAGCGAGTGAAGGCGTACTGGTAGTTTATCGTCTTGGTTGCAGACGAGATGCATGCTGCTGTGCCGGACGACGCGCTTACGATTGATCACGCCAAGCAAGGGTGGTGTCAGCGGTGCAATGCCAAGGTGGAAGCTTCTAAAGGTCGAAACGATGCAGGGCCACACATGAACAGACATCATGTCGAAGCTGTATCAACCTTTAGGCAAAGGGAGGATAGACGCAGGACGCAGAGTGCCGCCAGACGTCTGGTAAATATCTACGATCCAGCGCGACCAACTGCTGTGCTCGGTGAACCTGCAAGTGAAGCTGAACAAAGGCGCGCAGACGACTTGCTCGTTGAGTGGATCGCTTCCAGCTTGCGTCCACTGGGTATCGTTCATGACCCTGGATTTGTCACGTACATCGCGTTTGTGACAGCGTGTCTGGCAGTATTCATGTCCCCTCGCGCCAGACAGTGACAACCCGAACTCACATTCGAGCTTCGCAACTTCGTTCTTCACTTCGAATCCGTATTGCCGATTCGATGGAGTGCAACTTCTTTTCTGTTTCTTCCGACATTTGGACATCACTAAGTGCTGAAAGTTTTATCAGCTTCACACTCCATTACGTTGATGCACACTTCCACATGAGCAAGTGGACGCTGGAGGTGATTAGCATTCCCGGGAAACACGACGCACCGGCAATTGCAGCAGCGCTTCTGCGGTGCTTTTCGTCATGGAATCTTGATCAAGAGAAATGCGTTCGATTCTTACGGGACGGAGCATCAAACATAACAAAGGCGTGCAAGGACATCGGTGTTGCTAGCATGTCGTGTGTGGCGCATTCACTCCATCTTGTTGTCGGTGCTGCGCTTATGCGTAAACCTGGAGACTACGAGCGTTAACGATTGCAATACTAGTGGCATTCCGGATGATGTCGAAACCAGTAGCTCTTCTGAGTCTGTTGCCAGCGATGAGACTATCGATCCCGCGGAGATTGGTCGGGTCGACGATCTTCCAGAGTCACAAGAAGAGCCAATGCAGACTGAAGACAACTTGGAAGGTGGTGCCAGTGATTCGGATGAATCGATTGATCTTGAAGAGGTCAGCACAATTTGTGAACAAGTCGCTGAATTTGTACAAGATTGCGAGACGGCTCCTGAAGATCTTGAGAGTGTTCGCATAACGGTTCGACGATTTCGCAAGCTTGCGGAGTACTTCCATCGATCTTCTAAAGGTACTAATCGGTTACAACAGTTACAAGGTGGCCGAAGAAGAGCTGTTAAGGTCACGATTGACAGCCCCACGCGATGGTACAGCACAATGGCCATGCTTCAGCGCTTGATCAGATTGCGGCCTGCTCTCGAGAGATTTTTCACCTACCTGTGCAGCCCGGAGGGAATCAAAGAATTTGATGACGTTTACCGACCGTTGCAGGCGCCGACATCTGAAGAGTGGTTTGTCATTCAGTGCCTCGTCAAACTTTTGGGTCCTTTCAGTGCTGTGTCAGATCATCTTGGAGGAGAAACGTACCCGACGCTGGTGACAGTCCACGCTTCTATCCGCACACTCAAGTTATTACTGAGAGATCCCGCGATTTTTGATGATCTGTATTCACCAGTGGAAAGAGAGCCATTTGCAGATAGAGCCATTGTAATGATGAAATGTGTGCGCCGCTCTTTCGTGAGTTTACTGGAGAAACGATTTGAAAAACTGGACGACGACTTGCTGTGGATCTCGTTGCTGGATCCATATTTTACGAACTCTGACCTCCTCACTGAAGCTGAAACCAAGAAAGCAAAGAAGTGTTTGAAGGAAGAAATGATGGCCGTCGCACAGAACGTCGCTACCGGCAGTGCTGCGCGAAATCAACACGAAGTCGCCAACACAGCGAGTTTTACGCCAGATCATTGCGCGGCCACCTTTCAGAGAGTCATGTATGGAAGGCGATTGACATCACGCAGAACTGCTTCTGACGCTAGGTCGCTCTGCAAGGAGTGCGACTGGGAGCTCAAGAACTACTTGCGGACGTCATCAGCAGAACGAGTGGAAGAACAGGAGCAACCGTCGTCACTCAACTGGCGGCGTGACAATGCCAAGACGTTTCCGCTTATCGCTTCATTAGCTCGGAAGTGGCTTGGGTGCATCGCGACATCAGTTCCTTCCGAGAGAGCATTTTCCACAGCAGGAAACACGGTCACCAAGCGGCGTAGTGCTCTTACCGCCGACACAGTGCGCGACATTGAATTCATGGCGGAGAATCAATCTTCTTGAGCTCGGCTTCCGTGATGGCAAGCCTTCTTGAGTATCATCAGGCTACGTTTCGGCATAATTCTGCATTTTACATTGAGCCCAGTTCACGTGCATGCATAGTTTTCATCGGCTTTCATTCGGCAGGTTACTCACTTCCTAATAAACTTGACAGTCTTTCACACTCTTGGATGTATCCTTTGCCCAGCTTGGATCACATTATTATAACAGTAACGGAAACCTGAAAGCACCCTGTCAAAGATCAGAATTTGTAGTGTTGATTGAAAATGTACTGTAGTAGGACGCGTAGAAGAGATATACTCGTTGTATCCAGTTCCGTCGTAAAACCACTTCATGATGATATGGAATGGTTCACGAGAACAACGATCTGAAGCAGAGGACGAGCCGACAGCCTCCTAGCCCGACGACGAACCCGAGTAGGCCAGAATGGACACGTCAGTGTAGCTCGACCGATGCTGGTCGCCGTATCGGCGGCAGGCTTGGCTTTCGAGAAGCACCGGAAGTCCAGGTGGTCGTCGTCCGAGTCGTACACCCACTCACCATCAATGATGGTTCCAGCGTCGTCCATCTCAAGCAGGTAGTAGTAATAAGCACCCGTTGTGTACGAGCCCGAAGACACCAGAGGACCATCGTCTCGAAAATCCACGAGAGACGACGAGTCTTGGCCTACACGGTGCTCTTAGCAACCGAGCTCTACGGTTGTTCCTCCAGGCCGTCTGGGCATCCTCTTCCAGGAACACGGCACACCTTAAAACCTCCGAACCGGTCGTGACATCAACGATGATGATCGAATTCAGGCTGCCCAGTAGGTTCACAGCGGCGATGTGGAAGTAAGCAGGGTTCAGGTCATGGTACGAGTCACTCGAGCGACGGCCGTACGAGTTGGTCGAGACGCTGGCGCCGACAGCAGAGCCTTGACGTCCATGGGCTGGGATGTCACGCCGGTGGGCGTCACGGCGCACTGGGATCGCCTTCGGCGTAGCGGCAGGCGTCCCAGCGTGGCAGATGCCGTACCAGGTCGGTCATCTCGTTGTCCACAATGACTAGTCTTCAGCTGTAGAACCTGTGACCACCTCCGGCTCGGGCACAGGACGCAGATCAATCGCCAGACAGAGGCGACAGCGTACCGCCAGAAAGAAGCTCAGGTCAGTCGTAGAGTGTGGCAAAAGATGCCAAGAATGACTTTAGCGGACTTTGCAAAAGTATGGCGTCTACAATGCCAAAAGCACAAAAATAGCTATAGCTATAGCATGTTCATGTTATTGCAAATATCATACAGTGTTAAAGTAACGCTAAAAAAATAACTTAACCCAAATAACGTTATTTCCCGTGTTAGAGAGATAACGGTAACGTCGCCACCTCTACTTATGGAGCAGTAGGAAACAGCCTTCAATTCCTGTATATGTTTGCGGTTTCTTTGAGGCCGAGCGTCGACTCAAAGTTCGAGCTGGCAGCGCTTGCCTGATACGTGTGAACGCTTCAACTGCTTGCACAGCAGCGCCGCCATGCCGACACGTCTGGCTGCGTCAGAGCAATACACGGCCAATCGCACTTGACTGGCCTTTTTTGGCCGACGACCAGTGCAAGTCGACCACCGCGACCGCCTTGGCGTTGGCTCGCTGACAAGCTCAACATTCTCCATGTTCATGTATGCCTTGAGCGGTTTACATGTAACACTCGCACCCTCGGAACGAGTCCGAGCGCAGCGTGAAGCGGGTGCATGTATTGCGAAGTACTTCGCGTTGTTGGTTGGTTTTCTTGTAAGCTCGCGATCTCGCAGTTGAAGTGCCACGAAAATCGCATTCAGTGCCGTTGTGCATTCAAGCTCATCGCTTTAATCGCTCTTGCATGAGCCATCGTCGCCGTGACCAAGCGCGTGTCATTTCTTATATCGTGCTGATGAGCGATGACTTTGCGTACACTTCCTGGTGAAATGACAACCTAAAGTCCCAATCGGCCATCAACTTGTGTGCCATTCTACTGCGTCACAAAACCATTGGGGCAAGGACAACGCACTGCACCGAGATATGAATCTGAATACAATTGTATTAACGAATTATCTATACGACACACTAGGCGCCTACAGCTACGCGGTTCGCCGTGGAAGCATTCTGCTGCTGCAAAATGGTTCTCCAACTGAAGCACTTTGCTCTCGAGTCGCGCGTGCGAAAGACATGTGGCTTATCCCTCCTTGAACAAGTAGCTGTACGCGCTGAGCGCCGGCGCGCCACCCAGGTGGGCGTACAGCACTTTGGATCCCTCTGGGAACTCGCCGTTGCGCACCATCGAGATCATGCCGTCCATGGACTTGCCCTCGTACACAGGGTCGGTGAGCATTCCTTCGGTGCGAGCGCACAGTCGAATGGCGTCCAGCGTACCCTCGTTCGGCAGTCCGTACTCAGGGCCGCCGAAGCGCGTGTCCAGCACAATGTCCTCGGCCGTGATCTCGCGGCCCAGCTCCACCAGCTCCGCCGTGTTCTGCGCAATGCGCAGCACCTGGTCACGCGTCTGCTCGGGCTTGGCCGACGCGTCGATGCCAATGACCTTGTTGGCGCGTCCGTCGGCCGCGAAGCCCACCACCATGCCAGCCATGGTGCTGCCCGTCACGGCACACACAACGACGTAGTCGAACTTGAAGCCGAGCTCCTTCTCCTGCTGACGGACCTCTTCGGCAAAGTCCACGAAGCCCAGTCCACCCTTGGGGTGCTCCGAACAGCCGGCCGGAATCGGGTACGGCTTGCCACCAGCCTTCTTGACGCCGTCCATAGCCTCCTCCCAACTGGGCCGGATGCCAATGTCGAAGCCGGCGGCATCCCGGCGCACGTCCGCGCCCAGAATGCGCGAGAGCTCGATGTTACCCACGTTGTCGTACACTGCGGCCTCCTCCTTCGGGTAGTTGACCCAGTTCTCCTGCACCAGCACGCACTTGAAACCAAGGTGCGCCGCCACTGCAGCCACTTGACGGGTCTGGTTGGACTGGATGCTGCCGATGGACACGAGGGTGTCGTATCCTCCTTCAATGGCCTCGGGGATGATGTACTCAAGCTTGCGCGTCTTGTTGCCGCCGAAGGCCAGACCGGAGTTGCAGTCCTCACGCTTGGCGTACAGCTGCACTTTGTCGCCCAGAGCCTTGGACAGACGCTCCAGGTGCTGGATCGGGGACGGACCGGAGAAGGTGAGGGCGTGCTTGGCGAACTTGGAGAGCTTCATCTTGGAGGAGACGGGAGGTACTTGAGACGAACGAAGCCAAACTCAGAATGAACTTTTGTCTGCAGGCTCCTTTGGCTAGAGCACCTGAGGGGGGTTCTCCATCATGGAGTCCTTGGGTACCGGTGGTTGAAGGCATCTCCACCTGAAAGCAAAACAAAGACCGGTCCGAGCGTAGACAGCGTCAACTTCGACTAAAACAAAGAACAGACACCGGAATTCCAGCGCTGCAACCCCTCCGTAGGAACCTCAAGACGCCAGGGCGGTGTCGATAAGTCCTCGGTGCGTTTTGCTGCACGAGGCGTGGAAGCGTGGAATGCGATGAACTGCGTGTTCACGCGTAACCACCAATCTCTGCTTCAACGTCGAAGTTGCAAGTGATCTATGCACGCGCCTGCAAGTCCCGTCAGTGCACCGGCAAACCGAATTGGTCGCGGCGCCACGTCGACCCGCGTCAGCGGCACAAGTACGTGGCGCGATTGCGCAAGTGGGTCTCTTCACCGCGCGGATTCTGATGCACAGGCCTCTTACAACGAGGCCCTCTGCCTAAAATGCCTAAATGCTAGTCTTTTGGGCCCGGGGTCGAACGCACCTCAAACAGCACACTATGGAAGTCCGGCTGAAAGGCAAATTAGGCACATACATTAATGTTGGTTTTAGTATGCAATGGATTAAGTACGATATAGTAAAGCCTAACTGTTTCACTAATGCGAAAGCTTGGCTTGGCTTCGATTCCTCACGGCAAACACACTGTTAAAGCCGATTTCAGTACGCTCAAAGGGGTGGAAAGCTCACACAGTGGCTCATTGAGCAACTATGCACTGGACGGACAGCTTCAAGCGAGGCAGTTCTTTTGCGTAGTTCCTCTCGCCGACGAAATCGCCAGCGCAGTCGACGAACGATGTTAAGGTGCTGAACTCCTTGCCAGCATTTAAGTCCCTCCAAGCATCAGCTACTTCGGACCTTTCGGACCTCTCCACGGCCGCTTTGAGCGAGTTGACATACTGCCTCCAAACGTTACTACCCGCTGCTGAGCCGAAGTACTACTTCAGCTTGCTACCCGTGCACCAAAACAAGATCTTGGCAGCTTGACTCATTGCTTTTAATGACGGCTTTGTGGATGATGGTCACCACCACCACTATCTCGCTATTAGCTTCGATCTGAATCCTCTGAACAATGCTCTGAACAATCTCCTGCACCTTGTTTTGACGAGTGCAAGAATCCCACATCCCCATGACCTTGACAAACTGGATTCCCAGGTGGTCCAGGCTGCTGATACTCCCGGTGCCGCCGCGATCGCCAAACTTGATGTCCAACTCCTTGAACGGCGCTGTTATGCGCCGGCACCACCGTGCACGATGCGACCACGTCCGACAAAATGTTGTCAGATATCTTGAAGGTGTACTGGTGCATGACGCGGATGAAGTCGGCGTAACCTCTGTTCGCGGTGGTCCCGTCTGTATTACGTTGGTGCACTCTTTCCAGGGATTGTCCCTACGCCGACGTCAAAGCGATCACCCACATTTCGTTCCTTGTCCTGCTCGCCGGGCAGCGTCGCCTCGCCGGCAATCTCCAAAGACACCAGGCACAGATACATGGGATTCCACAGCCGCGCTGTCGATCGTGCCCAAGTAGACGAAGCTATGCTCTCCAGCGCTTCAACGTCATAAATCACCATTAATGTCGTTTGTTCAATCGGAGCACGAAGATATTTGCTAAACGAGAGTTGTGTTCGCACCTCGACGCGTCGTGGAACATGCCCAAGAAGCGATTATACCAGAGAAACTCCGCGTACACGTTGTGCGACGTGACCTCGCACTCGCCGATCATCTTCTGCGGTCTTGAGTAGCTCCGACCCTTCTTTTTAGCTAGGCACCTTCGAAATCGTCATTTGGTAAGTGGAACGTTCCATTTTATATATTAACTATTCGATGACCAAAGCCTCCATAGCTTATAACAAAGGAACGAAAACGAAATGTTGGTAGACCGCCGACCCGCCGAATTAATATGCCGGCCGATCCACCACTTTGCTGTTTAAATGGCTCGGAAAGCCAAATATCGAGCAATTTATCGTCCAATGGAGGATCCGTTCAGTGGATTGACGCTCTACGTAGAGATGGGATCCCCGTTTCGTTGTCCATGCGGAGTGCCAGAGCGCTGGAGGTGGCCAAGAAGCCTCAATTTCTGCAGTGGGGCTGCCGTAGCTTGCGTCAGAGGAAGACGTAGACTCTCAGAGTCTTAGTTCGGTTGTAAAACCCGGGTTCTATACAAGAACCAAGTACAGTCTGTAGATATTCGATCTACAGACTCCTAGAGTTATTAATACCTT
>AWVV02005029.1:0-30612 GCA_000500205.2 Phytophthora lateralis | reverse complement strand
GAGGCCGACTTTGGTGTGTTCCAGGAGGACGACACGATGAAGAGCAACTTCCAGGGCATGACGATCGGTTGGATGGACCCTCGTGCCATACGCAATGTTGGTACGAAGCGGCTGCTGTCCGAGAACGGTGGCAACGTGTACATGTCGAGCAAGTCGAGTGACTGGCTGGTCCAAGAGCAGCAGGTGTGGTTCTTCGATTCATACACGCAGCAGGTGCGCTCGAAAAGCAGTGACCGCTGTCTGGACGCGTACCAGGGCTGGAATGGTGGCATCGTTCACGTGTACCGCTGCATGGACAACGAGGCCAACCAGAAGTGGACGTACGACAGCTCGACCGGCCAACTGAAGCACGTGAAGTACCAGGGTTTCTGTCTCGACCAGGACGCTGGACAGGGGAACAAGCTACAGCTGTATGGATGTTCTCCAAACAACCCGAATCAACAGTGGGGTGCCATGGACCCCAACGACATTTCCGACGGCTGGACGTTCTCGGATGGATCTGTACGCTTCTACACAATGGAGTCCTCGAAGCCCTTTGCGCAGCTCGTGCGCAACGGCGACAATGTTGCAATTGGTTTCGGCGGCAGCAACGTCGCCGGTTCCCAGTGGGTTCACGATTCCAACTCGCACCTCGTGAAGGCGAAGGACAGCAACATGTGCCTGGACGCGTATCAGCCTTGGGACGGTGGCATCGTTCATGTGTACGCGTGCAATACAAACGAGGTCAACCAGCGCTGGGCCCTCGACTCAAACACCAACCAGTTGAGGCACCTGACCCACTCTGGCTTCTGCTTGGACGCCGACCTCGCGGCCAACGACGGCGCAGGAAAGCTGCAGCTTTGGGGCTGCCACCTGAACAACAACAACCAGGTGTGGCGTGTGGTCTCGGTGTCTGCCATCGCCGCCACCGTGCACAGCTCCAATGCGAACGACGCGTTCCTGCAGCCGACGTCGCAGGACACGGTCGTGGGCGCCGGAGCGACGGGCATGTCGGCACAACACTGGTTCTGGGACGCCAACGCAAACCACCTCATCTCCAAGATCAATGCGCAGTGTCTGGACGCGTACGAGGCCAAGGAAGGCGGCCACGTGCACACGTATGCGTGCAAAACCACTGAGGGCAACCAGAAGTGGAACTACGACGCTACTAACCAGATGATCAAGCACGCCACGCACACGGGCTTCTGTCTCGCCTTCGACAATCTCACCAACAAGCTGTTGCAACTCAAGAGCTGCAACTCGGGCGACAACACGCAGCGCATCCGTATTAACACTGCGTAGTACTTCGAAGTAATAAATAAATTGTTGAAAGATTTTGCCTGTTCACTTCAACTCGCACTTAGTCGAATAAGAACGTCCAACATTTTTGGTTAATCTTCCCCTTCAATCGCAAAATGGCGGCCTCGTATAACGTCAACTGCGAGCTGCGTGGGCACGAGGGCGCGGTGCGTATCCTCTTGCAAGCAGGCCCACCTACTCTCTTATCACCTTCTCTACCTTCTCACGCTCTTTTCGTCTCATATCTTGCCCCTGTACGGGTCGAAATCCTCTTTTAGGTGCGCTGCATCTCTTCCCTCCCTAATGACCTGCTCGTGACCGGCGCCATGGACTCCGTAGCGCGCATCTGGCTGCGCGACTCCAGCTCCGCACTCAGCAACTTCGTGGCCATGGAAAGCGCCACCATCTTCGACCACGAGCACTGGGTCACGGCCAGCGTGGCGCTCGAGGGCGGGGGCTTTGCCACCGGCAGCATGGACAATAACGTGCGGCTCTTCGACGCCCAGGTACAGCGTGTGGGGCTCCTGAAGGGACACGAGGGCGGCGTCATCTCCCTCACCACGTCGACGGACGGCAAGATGCTATTCTCCGGTAGTTGGGATGGAACGGCGCGTGTCTGGAGCCTCGAGACGCAGAAGTGTGTGCACGTCCTGCCCGGCCACGAGAACGGCGTGTGTGTGCTGGGACTGCCCGACGGATCGCTGGTCACGGGCTCTACAGGACAACAGGTAGGCAACAGCGTCGCGGACTTCAAGTTGCGGTTCTGGGCCAAGGACACGTTCGTGTTAATAAAGACGCTGGCGGACCACCAAGGCCCCATTCGCCAGCTCGCGCTGATGCCGAACATTGGGTTCGTGAGCTGCTCCAACGACGGATCTATCAAGCTGCGAACGCTGGATGGAACGGTGGTGGCGAGTATGGAACACCCGATGAACGCTGAAGGCAAGCCGGGCTTTGTGCTCGGCGTTTGTGTGCTGAGCAACGGGTTCGTGGCGTCTGCCAGTGAAGACTGCACGGCACGGGTGTGGTCCCCGGAAGGAGCTCTTATACAGACGGTGGAACACCCCGGGGGACTTTGGTGCGTTACTGCACTGCCCAATGGAGACTTTGCCACGGGTTGTGACGACAAGGTCGTGCGTGTGTTCACGCATGATGCTGCGCGTGTGGACCCGGACGCGGTAGCTTTATTTCAGGCTGCAGTCGAGGAAGCTCGGATTGCAAAGCAGCGTGGTCCTAGTGGTGTGGAGATCGAGTCTCTCCCAGACTACGACCAGCGTGCTAGCGTGAATGGAAACTCGGACGGTCAGATTCAAATGTTCCGTCGCGGTACGAAGGCGTGGGCTTGCCAGTGGAGTGGACCTTCGCGAACTTGGATCGACGTGAGTTGCTTCGTGTGGAACTCCTGTGGTGTGAATTGATATTCTAACAACGTGCATTATGTATGTGTGTGTAGATTGGTGAAGTTACTGGTACTGGTGGTGGCGGTGTGGTCGATGGCGAAGCGTATGACATGGTGATCCCTGTCGAGATTGAGCTTCCTGGCGGTGTGAAGAAGCTTGAGATCGGCTACAACCAGGGCCAAAACCCATTCACGGTGGCACAGGAGTTTATCGACAAGCACACCTTGGACAAGGCATATCTACGTGAAATCGCCGATTATATCACGCAGCGTGCTGGTGAGTACCGTCCACCTGTGTTGGGAAATGCCGATAGTGTGAATTCGGCTCCTACTGGCACTGCTTCCAATGAGCCTACTACCATCGTGCCGCGGTTCAAGTACTTTCCGGTGGTATGTTCTTACATCATTACCGCTGATCTAAATTCCGTGCCTGACCATAAGATGATGTCGTTGTTGTCGCTGTCCGTAAACTAGGCTGGGTACAATACCTTCGAAACGACTAAGATCTCGAAGCTCATGAGCACGCTACGTCAGTTCAACGACAAAATGAAGGAGACTGGGGTGCGTTCGCGATTTCAGCAGATACCATGAGTGCAATATCTTAACATTTGGTGATTGCGATTTTAGGAGGCGACTGCTCTCATTGACTCGCAGCTGATTGCCCTGGAGCAGATCGTGCACACAGTGCAGGATACGGCTTTTTACCACTCCAGTATGTTTGCTTCGCTTGAGATTACTGCATTGGGAGCTGTGCTTGACAAGTGGCCCGCTAAATTCGCCTTCCCGACGCTTGATCTCCTCCGGCTTGTGGTGGTACATCCCCAGGGCCCGAGTTCCCTGGGGGAAGTTGGGTTGGACACGCTGGTTACAAAGGTACTGAGTTTGGGACTGCAGACAGCCCCCAAGGAGGGTGACGACGCAATCCCCGTGGCAACCCGCATGCTATCGCTGCGCGTGCTCGCTAATATGTTTCTGCACGACGCGCCCCGTAAGGCTGTCCTGACCCATAAGACTGAGGTGCTTAGCAAACTGTCATCGTTCCAGGCCTTCCACCACAAGTTGGTGGCACTTAGCCTCTCGACCGTTCTTCTCAAGTAAGTATTGGTAATTTGTGGTGACAGGCACCACATGCATGATCTGACTGTGGCTTTGGTTCACTCGTGTAGCTTCGCGCGAGTACAGGCAGCCTCACCTGGCTCGCTAACGGCTGATGACCAGGTCGTAGTGGTCTCGTTGGTTGCAGAGCTGCTCAACGGCGCACACACTGTCCAGGAGTTGGGCGACGACACGATCCTGCGATCGCTGGTGGCTATCGGCACGCTGGTACGTTTTTGGTCTCAGTTGGGCATTTCATCTGCGATGTCTGCGCTTGTCTAACTCGGTGAATATTCCATCTTGCTGCAGGCACTCAGTGGCGACGCAAAGGCCAAGGAAGCGGCGGGCATCCACGTTGCCATCTTCACGGCAGCGAAAGCCGGCGAAGCGACATCCCCAGCGGTACAAGAGTGTCTTGCAGAGCTGCAGCAGCTCCTTGCCTGAGCATTTTTGCCCTCAACGAGTCGCGTAAAAGCAAGGAAACGACGCATTGGATTGTGTGTGTGATGATGGGGTGCAAGTCACCTCCACGGAGTGTTTCCAGTGTTTTAGTTTTTTTAATACTTTCTCTTCATGCAAAACAGAGCAAAATAAATGGCCCATCCGGTATACTGGTGGGAGTCCACCGCGCTGCGGTGGGTGGGGCTGCTTGCCTCTTCTTGCTGATGTGCTAAGTAGGGTAGATAGATAGATGCGCGTGCTGGCAGTCGAGCTCCACTGGTTGGAGTGCTGCCGCTTGTTTTTATGGTCTGCCCCTGGGCGATAAAGATTGGGTGGACTGGACTGGACGTGGCCTGCTCGGCGTGGTGCGTCACGTTCGGCATGATGTCGAAGATTTTTGTAATTTGGTTGGTAGTACAAGCGAAGACGTCGAAGGTCTCGCCCCTCACGAGCCCGTGTAGCTCCCGGTCGACGAGTGGAGCTCCAGGTCGTTGAAGTGCACGCGCAGTGGGGACGCCACGTCCAGACTGCGGCGGCAGAAGAGGCCGGACTTGGACGAGGACGAGCTGGAGAACGACTGGGCTCGGTCCTGTCCGACTACGGCGTCTCCAGGGCACGGGATGGGGTAGAAACTGTCGGGGATGTCAATAGACGCCGAGCGGAACCCCGTTGGGCCTTTGTCAGCCTCGTTCTCCAGCTCGGGAATGTCCTCCTGCTGTTCCCTCGTGCGGTGCAGTGAAAGCCTCCCCATGAGGCACGCGGGGGCCGTCATGGAGCGCTCGTGCGCGTCAGACTTGAATCGCTTAGCCACGGGGCGGATGACCCGCACGGGGACGCTGGGGAGATCGAACGTCTTGCGCTTGCGACTGACGGCGACTGGTTTCTGCTCCGTCAGGTCTTCGGCGTCGAGCGCTTCGGGCTCCTCCACCGCGTCCTCCTGACGGCTGCGCTTCTTGGCGTCGAGGCGAGCGAGGATGGCAGCCATGGGGTGAGCCGGCCGCTCGAAGGCCACGCCGTCGATCGAGTAGAACCCGCGCGGGGAGGCGACGTGCTCCTCGAAGGCGAACATGAGTTCCTCCTCCTCCTCGCCGTCGCTCACGCCCAGCGGCCGCTTGTCGAGACTCATTCGGAACGAGAGACTGGAGACACTTGAGCGCTGGAGCGCGTCTTGCAGAATGAGGAAGAGCTGCGTTGGAAGCTGCATCTGCAAAAGCGTTATCGTGTTTCGCAGGGAACTTGCCTTTTAAATGGCTCCATAACGGCTGGGCGGTGCGAAGGGGGACTGGCGTTTTAGTCGGGCATTTTCCACGCCAACTCGAGCCCATGCTTCTGGACCGGACCCTGGCCCCGGTAAACGGCAGGCCTGTTTGAGACTCGGAGCCTGTCGATTAACATAAGCGCTGACGCAGCGCAATCACGCGAGTTTCGCCTTATATTCTCCAGCCAAGCCTGGCTGTCGGGACTGGTTGTCATGCGTTAAAGCATCGGCACCACCGGCGTTTCGCTCCCTGGAAAGGGAGGCCCAAGGTGCGAGCTACTGTGGACTTAGATGATCCTTTGCATCTCGTGGCCATAAAGTCGCCAAACATCGGTGCTGGCTTCAGTGGTTGGGGCCCCCATTTGGGATCGACGTCGTCTCCATTTGGTCTCACGTGCTCGGAGCCCAAAGCTGCCCCGACAACAATAGGGCGATATTTTTGCTGAACAGCGCTGAATGCCGTTTGCTATCTTATCAGCTCTGAGCTACGTGTATGGAGCTTAGTTCACAGCGAATTGGTGACTAGGCCCCGAGCAGCTAAATGCAGGCGATAAGGAGGATAAGTAAGGGCGATGTCGACTCGAAAAAGTAAGTCGTGCCGTATTCTTGGGACCTTCGCCGTGTGGCCGGTCCCTTGCCCCTTGCAGTGTTTGCAGACTGACCAATTATTGCCTGCAGTTTTTCGCCTGTCACGTGGCCCCTTGCAACGCTTCACCTTCGCGTTCCTCCACCTTATTCAATCGTCTGAGAACTCGTGACACTTACTAGAAGGCATAACCGCCAAACCGGATGTGGAATGGTGAGACGGAGTGGAACCAGGCGGATGGGCAACACCTCTCACATATGCATTGCGAACAACGGTTGGTCAACACAAACCCCGGGTCAAACACCGGAGTGAATGCTGCAAAAACCGCCCTCAATCTCTCCGCTCGACACCTCGCTGCACCACGCAAATATTTCGCTTGCCGGACCAGCGATGTATCTCTAATCAATACGCTTGATTCAAGCGGCGGGAGTGCATCAAGCGGCGGTGCACATGTATTGCTAAAGCGGTCTAACATGGCTACAAGGCGCCAGATTTTGTACCCATGCATAACTTTCTCCGAATACCGCCTTTTGATTGGTCCAACGAAACGTCGCGTCTCTTCGCGTGTAGCATCCACTTCAACTGGCAAAAATGACAGAGCTTCCCATCCAGGTCTCTCGCCTGCCTTCGCTTCCGCCCGCTGCCAAGCCCGTGAACCCCAGCGCCAATGCTACGGGCAGTACCGGCTTCAAATTGTCCCTGTTGACACCCCGCAAGCTGCCGTACCGCTGCTGCCTCGTGTTCCGCAACTTCTACGTGGCCTGGATGACGATCGTGCAAGTGAACGTCGACGGATCGAGCACGGAGTTGGCTACCGCCTACCCGCTCATGCAGCACGTGCACTGCGAAGACGATGCGCAGAACTGGCAACTCGTCAAGCTGGACGAGCTGCCTGTGAGCTGGAACCCGCACGTGTTTGACAGCTTGCGCGTTTACCTCTCGCAACCGTCGCTGCTCTGGGAGACGTGGGAGCTGCATGAAGTCAAGCTGTATTTGCTGCCACAGGAACCGGAGACTGCAGGAGGCGATGCGAAAGCTGCTTCGCGGTTGGACCCCGTGAGTCCGCCTCGTCTTGAGAAGAGGGTGAGTGTCGGACGAACAGGAAGGGCTACAGAGGATCGATTCGCACAGCTACTGGAACGTCGAACCACCCGCTCGACTTTAGTGCAGGGTGTCGTAGGAATCGAACCGAATCCTATAGAAGAACAGGCCGCACGCTGCCTGGATGTGGTGCTCCGTCTGCGCGAATTGCTGCACTAACGCCTGGAGCGCAAAACGAATGATACCCCCAAATGGCTGGAACTTTGTTGTTCATTAATCATCTGTAGCAGGAACACTATCACGCTTGGTTTGTTTGGCAATCGCTTGGAGTTGCGTGAGTTGACGGCGGCGCTGGTCATACACGGAGGATGGCACAATCTCCGAGAGAAAAAGAGAACTTTGGTCAGTTGCTACAGCTTGTGCCACACGCTCGTAGCGCAGCCCCCGCACTAGCCGAGGAGTCCATTCATCTGTTGGAGTCGTAGCAGTGCTTGGTGGGCTGGAAGAGCTGGATGAATGATGACCGAGCTGTCCTCGCGCACCTCGTCCCCAGGAGAAAACCTTGCCACTTTTGGTCACTGCCAACGAGTGTGCGCTTCCGCATGCAAGTTGCTTCATTTCTACCCCTGCAAGTGCTGGAAGGCGCGTGGGCTGTGCTACGAAGTTGTAGGTGGCATCTGTGAGGGCTTCATACCCGTCCTGGAACAAAGGGCGTTCAGCCACTGCTACATCAGCAGCGGCGGCACCTCCTTCTGAGGTCTCCACCGTCACTTCTCCTAATCCTAGGCGTCCGTTCTCAGCGTCACCCCAAGCGTACGTTGTGCCTCCAGGACGCAGTTCGAACTGCACATCAGCCACCAGCTCGCAGCTTGCGGTGGCGCTGGTCGTTGATGAAGCGCCAGACAGAGACCAGCGCCGAATAAGTGACTTTGGTAAGGCTGATGGAGAGGCCTCCAGGCTGGTCAGTCGGCAGGCGGTTCGGAGTCGTTGACCATGCTCGTAAGGAAGTAACCCAACCAGTTGGTGCTTTTTCGTGCTGTGAGCAGGTAGGGTGGCCGCAAGCAATCGTCGAAGTACTGCCTGCGAGGACTCGGACGAGGCTTCGCTCGCCACAAACAACACTGCCGCTGCGCCGTTTGCGAAGGCTCCACGGGCTCTTGTCGCTGCTGTATCTGTACGATAAAAGCACCGAGCCATAAGAGGTGGTGGTGGCTGCAGCGAAAACGAAGGCATCATAGACTGCATGGAAGGTCGACGCGGCGGGCTAGTGCTAGCCTGTTGCGGGGTCAAAGTCGTTGGTGATGTCAACACGTGATCAAGCACTTCTTGGACAGTCCATGATGTGCGACGACTTGAATCGCCTTCGTCCGGCTCCGATATAGCCCCCTCATCGCCATAAGAACCCACAACAAGAGCTTCAGCTTGTCGGGTGACCATGAAAACTGGGATGAACACGCCCGAGTCTTCCGAAAACTGCAGCGCGAATGCTTCTGCTTCAAACAGATCAAGCACAACAAGAACAACAAGAGCACCTGCTTCTTGGAGTTCCAGTACACGATGTCCAATCTCACTTATAATTGTCTCCGCTTCAAGCTCCGCCTCGCTTTCAGTTCCAAGAGGACCGGGTTCTTGTGAAGCGCTTGCATCGTTCTCAACCACCGCTGAAGCTAGTGGCGCGAGCACACTCTGATCAATCTCCAACACAAAAATGCTGTTCATCTCCGTGGGTGCGACTGTGGGCTTTTTCTTCGTCACTGAACGTGCACGAAGTTGTTGCTGCTTAAGCCGCCTGGCAGCGGCTTCCATGGCCGGATGAAATACGTGTGTGGCAAATCCCCGTCGGCCGATTGCTTGCTTCGCGGTGTTAGACCCACAAACTGCAAGCTCAAGCACGACACCGGAAGCTGCCACACTGCCATTAGGATCATCATCATCGCCAGGCTCCTCGGTTCGAGTGTCCCCGTCGTTTATCTCCGGTCCAAGCGCTGCACTGTTAGACGTAGCTAAAGGCAAGCGGAACTGCACGTAGAACCCAGCGGATTTGCCTCGAGGCATGACTACAAGACGGTTTGCCACGCGACCACGTAAGCACTGATCCACTCCCTGTGCGTAGGTGTTAATAGCATCGTTTGCACTTCCGGGTGCACAGAGCAGCAGCCGTAGTGAGCAAGGGTCGAATTCTGCCAGTCGGTCAAGGTTAACAGCGAATCGCTCTGCTCGCCGTTGCCAAAGTGCTCCATCGACTTTGCCTGTGCCAGGTCGAGACGTTAGTTCATCGGTAGCGTTATTCGCACTCTCGACTTCGTCAACATTATCGACGTCCAGGTCAACAAGGCAGCAGACCCACGAAGTCGGGACTTCGCCGATGAAATCGTGCTCGATAGCATCAAGCGAACTTGATGCACCAGCCAGTGGCTCCACAAAGAATCCCGTCTCCTCCTCTCCGTGCTCTGCAGCTTGGACTGGTCCATTCGTGCGCGTTGCCAGCTTAAGCCAGACACTTGCTCCTTCCGCTAGTATGTGGTGATCTCCGACTGCAACTTGACGGAGACGCAGAGCAGAAGCTCCGGCCATTTCTTCAGGCACGAAGGCGTGCTCGCTGTCCACACCACGCCGTCTGCCCCAGTTACCCCACTGAAAAAGCCTAGCGTTTCCGTGGTCGGCACTCAGAGCGACTGAGTGGTTTCCTCGACACGCAATTTGCACCACTCGAACTTCGCTCAGTGCCAGCACCGACTCGGGTTGTGCCAAGTACGTGTACGCCGAGCTGACCATGTGCCGATCAGCGAGTGCAACCTGGTAGAATTCACGCGTCTCGCCGTGGCCAAGTTGACCCTCAGATGCCTCACCCCAGGTGAAGACTTCTCCCCCTCGACTCAACGCCATGCAGTAATACTCCCCGCAACATACTTGCACTACAGGAATCGGGTCTGCCTGTTGCGCTGGAGAGCCTTCAAAATAAAGGAGTCTTGTCGGAGATGCCAGATAATCCTCGTCTTCACCGGATCGTTCGTCGTAGTAGGACGCGTAGTGGACTCGACCTGAGGTACGAGCCGCTATTGTCTCCGCTGAGCCGTGACCGAGCTGTCCGTGATCATTGAAGCCCCAAGAAAATACCATTCCATCTTGCGTGAGTACAAGGGCATGTCTTAAGCCGCAAGCTACTTGGACCACCGCAGCTGGTAAATGAGCTTGCAGTCGACGTGGTGTTGGCTGCGTCAGGCAAACTTTAATCGCGTTGTCGACACCTTGGCCAGGTTGATCTGCATAAAGGCGTGGGAGGCATCGTCCCCAGGAAAATATCGAGTGGCCATCGTCTTGGACGCCCAGTGCAAAGGCGGATGAAGCAGAGAGCGTCGTGAGCTTCGCATCGAGGCTCACAAAAGCTCCGATGAGCCGAACAGGAGCTCCAGAAGCAAAGCCCCTCGTTTTCTCTTGACGAATATCGGTCATTGGGATGCCGGTACTAGGACCACAACCAGCAGCGAACACCCCTCCATTGAGAGCAGCCCGCTCAATCACTGCACGAGCCTCAAGCTGTCGAGCAACGCGTCGGTTCTTGAAAAACCCTTGTAGTTGGGCCGCCGATTTGTGTCGGTGCGCGACTCGGTCGTGCGCACGTCGCTGTGCGTCTGAAACAGAGCAACGGCGTCTCCAGGTGGACTGGATCAAGAGCGCAGCACTATGTCGGCGACGCTCCTGGCGGCCCTCGAACGTCACGTACCTACGCAGTAGCGTCTCGTACAGCTCCGTTTGCCGTGAAAAGTGTGCAGCACTAGACTTAAACGTAAGAGGATTCCGCAACTCTTCCCCTGCAAAGAGCGCTAGAAATTGATGCAGGGTCGGCGTGGATGCCACATACACGCGGAATTCCTCACTAGAGACGCTTTTGCTGCTCGATGGATCGAGTCTCTCTTCAGGGGCTGCCAACCGCAAGCTCACGATACTCTGCACGCAGTGGAAAGCACTCTGTCGGGAAAATGAAGCCACACGAAGCTCATGGGCCTGCCAAACTCGAGCAACACCCTGAGTTGATCGACCCACGCCGTTCATGACGCAAAGTAGCAGTCGCGCTACGTCCGTCTCCTTCAGTCGTTGTGCACTTGCGTAGGCCATGGCCTTACTGCTCGAAGTGGCAGGATCGTGGAATATCTCGAGCAGCAGCGTCACCTTTTCGTGGTAGTCCCATATTGCTCGGGAGATCACCACCATAGCAGCTAGAAACTCGAGTGCATACAGCCGATCACCGCGTCCGTCAGCAAATGTAAGGAACACGTGCTGTAGGTGTTTCTCCAGAATCGACGGTGGGTCTTTACCATCGACCTCCGCATCGTGGAGAAAAGGTTGGTGCTGGTTTCCACGCACTGGGGGCGTCATGATATCCGAGACTTGTGCGGGGCGAGAGACCTTGTCCACGTGATTATCAGGGCGTTTGCCTTCTACATCCAACCACTGCAGAAACTCGTCCACCGTCAGTAAACCCGTTCCTCCGGCTTTGCTGTGAAGTCGAAGATACAGTCGCCGAGCATCTTGTGCAGTAAACCATTGAGCCAGAGTCTCCAGTTGGGCCCAAAGCCTCAGATCCTGCTTCGAGTATAGCATGCCACATCGCAACCCGTGCCACGAAAATGATTTACCCGTGGAGCCGTGACTCGAACTCAGTACGCGCGAGCTTGCCATCCCCATGGTGACCAACGACAAAATCCTCGCGGGTCACGAGTCGTGAAACGACGGGAACTCGATAAATTTATCGTCGTCGTGCAAATTGACCACGAGACAATGTTCAGGACCGACGCAGTGGCATTGACGCGGTCTCCAGCGGAAATCTCCCTGCTCAACGCGCTTCGGAGTCTACCAGACTTGTTACTCTACTCTCACCGCCCCCAGTCAGCCAACAACAACCAGGGACGGAATTTGTCGGTCACAGCACTTCGGTCGCTTTGTAGTTCCCAAGGCCGTCGACAATCGATCACGGATACAACGCCCCATGCTGAGCTGGGATCACTGGAAAGGTGGCTCGCTCTCGCTGAGGTTTCCGCCAAACTTGATGATGATGTTCAGAGTCTTGAGCGAGAAATTCAAGCGCACGAACGGAAACGCAGTGCCTTGGTAAGGGGGAAGCTTGACACGTCGAGTCTTACTACACTCCCACCAGCTGAAGCCTACGAGCTTGGCCCCAAACTGCAATGCCTGCAAGAAGTACTGGGCATTCTTCGCTTTCGAGCATACTCCCGCGATTTATTCATCCTGGTCAGGAATCTCCGTCTGCATTTGGGCCTCTACGGCATCCGCCTGCACGAATTTAAACGCAAGTTGCGAAGAGAACGCCGAATGACTCCAGAGAAGCTGCTGTGGCTGCTGAACGAGACAGAACGGAGTCTGACAAAGGCTGAGGAGGCGAACCAGGTGAATGCTACGACACCGGTGACGGAAGCCCCCCAACCAATCGAACTTGAAGACTATGCACTGCTGTTGCAGCACTGCAGTGATCCATCAAGCCCTGAAGCCGTCATTGTCACTGAAGATTTCATGGATCTGCTTCGGAGCCTTCCATTAGAGAGGGCAACAATAGTGCGATACGTATTCGAGCAGCTCGCCGATACTCGAAGAGGAGAAGGCTACAGACCTCCCCCGGACCACACCAGAGTCCACCACATCCAAGCCACCATCAAATTACAGCGCATTCATTGCTCTTCTGAGGAAATCGAGGCTGCCGAAGCCTGGCTTGCAGTCGCGGACACCAACGAAATTACGCTTCAAAACCTGCTCGAGTTCCATCTCTCTGTCAGTGACGCCAACGTCTCTGAAGATGCCGAGTTTATACGCTTCGTCCAGCGAATGTGGGGCTTCGACCCCATAGCCGTGAAGGATGGTCAACGTGGAGAAGCCATTCAACAATTACTAGAAAACTACAACGTGAGATGTCACCTGATTGAGCTGGTTGTTCGCAAACGAGAAATGATTGCGAAGGTCCCTGGAGCACAAGCAAGAATCCGGTCGGCTAATGCGCTATTGGGGTCCGAGTTGCAGCATCTGCGAGTGTTGCAGACTCCGAAAGGACTTCGTCGATGGCTGCAGTGCAATGAAAGTATTAATGCTCGGCTTGGAGAAACGTTGGCATGCTTACGTGAGTTGACGTTGTCGGGGCAACTGTTGTCTGAAATTCCTGACTTCGTAACCTCGTTGAAAGAGCTGCAAGTGCTGGATCTCCGTGACAACCGGATTGTAACCATCTCGGCAACATTAGGAGCGATGAAGGCTCTTCGAAGGCTGGATTTGGCGGAAAATATGCTACGTGATGCAAGCTTCGCCCAAGCTGACGATACGTGGAATCAGCTAGAAACGCTCGCGGAACTTCGCTTGGGTGGGAACAAATTGACCTCATTGCCCTCTGCGCTTGTGGCGATCCCGAACCTCCAAGCACTTGATCTCTCTCGTAACTCGCTAAGATCAATCCGTGGGGAAGTAATTCACCGCTGGAAGGGCAGAAGCCGTCTCGTGACTCTGGATTTGCATGCGAACTCCCTCACAACGTTGCCTGAAGAAATGAACGTACTGTTTGGAACACTGCGCCGCCTGCTACTCCACCAGAACCATCTCGTGAGCTTACCGTCCGGTCCAATAGCTGAGCTGATACGGCTGGAAGAGCTGACGCTATCACAAAATCAGCTCGCAGGCGAATCACTGGCATCCTATCCACTACCCGATTTGCATTTAGCCGTCTCCCTCGCGCAAAATCAGCTGAGAGTTTTTCCACGTCTTGTAGTTGTTCATGCAGAAGGGAAAGGACCGCCAAAAAACGTGAACAGCAGCTTGACCAGCATTGACGTGCGCTGCAATCGTCTCCGAAGTGTAGTGGAATTATCTCCACTGGTACTAACGAGTTGCCAAGCCTTGCATCTTCAAAGTAATGCTCTGCGCGAGCTTCCCGAATGCTTTTTTGCGGCATTCCCGGCATTGCGTGTGTGTGAGCTACAGAAGAATCAGTTGCGATCTCTTCCGGTAGGAATAACAGCGTGTTCACGACTGAAGATTCTCCATGTACATGACAATTGTCTGCAGTCGCTACCAAAGGAGTTGGCGCAGTTGAGGTGTCTTGAAGTGCTGAATGCCGCAGAAAATGACCTCAGTGAGATTCCAATTGAGTGGCATGAGTTCGCGAGGCAGAACGACGGCGCTAGAGTGCTTCGCTCCCTTATGCTGCGACGAAATCCTCTGTGCAACAAAATTCTGAAGACCATCGTCGATGGTAACACTGACGGCTCAATCTGCAAGTCGGATGACTCTGCGTGCGAAGATATCATTAAGAAGTTGCTGGATGGCCTCCGAGATGCCAGCATCATATCTACTCGCAAAGCAGCCTGGATTGACAGCGAAGAGGATGAAGAAGGACTAGAGCATAGCAGCAAACCAAAGTGGCGTGGCGCGGCTCGTGACGTGAACCACTACCTGGAACAGCGTCTCCGAGCGATGCAGCGGTCGCACAGCTTGTCTGCATCATTGATAGTTGACGTGAAAAGTTTCGAGCGATTGATCCGCACGTTGCCATTCACGTGTTCCGAGCGGGAATTGACACACCTCGTGAGGCGATTTCTCGTGGAGGAAGAAGTGGTTGAAGGTCGAGCGAGGCACAATCGGCAGATTAATGGTCTGGCATTTCTTCAGGCGATCGAACGGTTCGGTAGGTGGCGCTCAATTTCTATGCCGTCAAAACGACGAATGAGCTCGGTGGTACAGCCAACAATTGATTCAGCAGGACCAATTATTCAGTATCTCGTGGTGCTACAGGGACGTATACGGCAACATCTGGAAGAGGATCAAGACCGACGAGACTGGCAAATTCAGAGCAGACCCGTGCAACAAGCTCTGAGTCCTCAGTCAGAGTCACGATCCAAGATGAAGCTCCGGACGAAGCAAAAGGAACAATCGAGGGTGCCTAAAAAGGAGGCCAAAAGGGATGCAAGCGGTGTGAAGCCAAAAGCAATACCCACAGCGAACCAGGTCCCCCAGCAGAGGACTCGTGGCGTTGCAATTGCGGATCGGCTGCTCGAACAGCAACTAGTTGACCAAAAACTACTGCTGCTTGCTCATCAAAAAGCAACTCGAGACAGTTCTAGTATCAAGAGAACCGAAGATGTCAATGGTGCAGCAATTGTCCCGGCCGATCTTGAAACAACCCCCAATGACGTCGACGGTACCAACAGCAGCGGTCGAGTGGTCACTATCAGTGTTAAATGCCTGCATCTGCACGGAACAGCTGAACGCGAGGCTCAGCAGGCGATGATAGCACCTGGACGCCTCGATTTACGTCTTCGGCCAGACGACTCAGTGCAGCACTTGAAACAGCAACTTCAAGCCATAACGGGGGTGCCGATCGATCACCAAATTCTTGTCGTGAATAGAGTAGGTCGCGGAGCGCCCGCAATCCGGCTCCGCGACAGCGCACTACTGCGTGAATACTCGGAGCACGTTGGTGGAGTGAGTAGATGGTCTCTGACAATGCTCATCGGGCAGACCATGCCATTGTTTAGTGGAGGCTCTGTCACATAATATGGCAGTGAACTCGAAAACTATATTTACAATCAATTTGTTTGTATTTTTCTGCTGCAATATCGTGTTTACTATTATAATTTGTATTTTGAGTAAGACCACTCGTTTTGCGCAAAAGAATTTCTTTTGTGCGTTAAAATGTCTACTCCTACTAGTAACCCTTTTCGCATGTCCCTTGAATAATATATACTATACAAGGTCAAGATACTCCGTTCTAAAAGTCACCAAAAACGCCGTTTAAGTAATACACGGTACTCTCCTGAGGTTGTTCATCCTGGATGCGAGATAGAGAGGCGCATAAAGCGCCCTTTTAGCGGAAACGCTGGCTGGTAACCCCCTTCCCAAGGCGCAGTGTGGACCCGCGCTATCGGTACATTCGACCCGGAGGCGATCCGACCGCCTAGAAAGAGATCGTCTTCCTTGTTGTCGAGGGTGATACTCTCCAATACGCTGTTACATCTACAGATGATTTGCTTAATTGCTGCTGCGTTCGTGTCCGCGTGCTAATCGTACGTTTGGTTTTGTGATATGGGCAGCCGCAGTATCCTGTAGGACCGGCATCAGCGTAGACTAATGAAGTGGAGAAGCAGTTGGCAGGGCTGCTCGAGAAGCCAGCGACGGCGTAGATCAAGGGCGTGAGCGAGGAGACCGCTAGGCGGCCGGTGCATGAGAATATGGAACGCAGCAAAGCCGAGGACGGGATCGTGGTACGGGCCACAGCCATCGCCGCGACCCGGGGAATGTACCGAGCTTGCTTGCCGTTGTGTTCTACGTGTGTGGTATTGTGCTAATCACACGATTGATTGTCTCATCTGGCAGTCGTAGCGGCTAATACCAGCGGCGTAGATCTAAGTCGTACGGCAAGGCTGTCTGTACACGAGATTCCGGTCCTCACCGAGGATGAGGATGCGGTCGTGGTGCGGGCCGCGGCGGTGGCCGTGGTCTGGCGTCAGGTGCGGTGCTTGCTTGTTGGCGTGTGCGTTGCGAGTGCTGATCATGTCCGTATCAATATGAACAGTTGTATAGTTGACCAAGAACCGAGTGGCTCTCAACAGACAAATGCCGTTCCCGGGATCCCTCAAGCCACAGTGAGTACGACGCGAGGGCAGACCCCTGACTCGTCATGTCGGACGTCACCAACGAGGACACCCTCAATGATGCTACAAGAAGTATACCTGGACAAGTTGGTCGCATTCGCCACGGAGCGATAGGCCTAGATGAATTCCAAACACTACTGTCCTGTCGGATCAAAATCCATTGTGAGCGTGTTTGTCGACGACCGATTCAAGGGAAGTTCGCATCCCATTTTGAGATTCGCTGGTCCAATAGCCAGCTCTAGAGCGTTGTGGGGCATGTCAGTGTCGGCAGTGCTCAACGCGGTGTCAAGAATTACGAAGCCCGTACCTGTTCGTAGGGCAGCCACGACTGGGAAGAACTGGTTACCGATGATGTCGACGACGATATTGACGTGGATGATGAAGGTAATCTGCAGATGGCAGACCACTACGAGGGTTACGATCCTAGTTTTCGTTTGTGTTGCTTCCGGCCAGTTTGTAAGAAGTCGAAGCGATTTAAAGCTTGCGATTGGAACCTACATGAGAAGTTGATGAACCGGGTGACCTTTACGAGTGCGCCGGCGGCTCAATAATGACGGCACTCCGACCTTTGTATATGCATGTATTTGAACACTCGGCCACCCCAAGCTGTTTTGCCTACTTGCATCTGTACTTCTGGTGTCAAGTGCTGTGCAAGACAAACAATTACGCTGCAATCTACAGCGTCATCATTTCCACTCCGTTCAGACTCACTAAGCTGATGGCTTCCCTGGGCATCATGGTCTACATGACATTGAGCGTCAAAGGGGGATTTGCAAACTACTGGTACCAGCAACCTGACGATATAATATTTGGCGGGAGCCAATCGTGTGATGCCCCTCAATCGTCACAAGCAGTTGCAGAGCTGTTTGAGTTTCAATGCTATGTCAACCACACTGGATCACGACGCTGCTGCTCGTATAAGACCTCTACGGAATTTTCTGAACGTCACTGATAGCCTTTACATCACGACTGGGAGGAATGTAGCTCTGAACGAAGCCAACGTAGCGTGACGGTCTCGGCAACGAAGAACCATGACAGCGGAGGTGACGATATTCTACCTCACTCGCGGTGTGTGCTCATGCCGAGAAATGAGCGAAGCACCGCCATCAACCTGTCTGTACCCACACAACCTCATAATCTGTTCACAACGAAAGGGAATATCACTGGAGATCCTTGCTTGCTCAATTGAAGAGCGCTGTGACTGGCATCGTACCTTGCCAACCCCAACGCACCCCAAAGCATGATACCGTGCATCAAATTGTCCTATCGCTGCTGTCATCGCGGGCTACCGCGTGGCCGAGCTGCTGCGGCGCTTGGACAACTCAAAATGCTACCGGGGACGTACTGTGCGACGCGTCAACTGCACCAAGACACTGTCGGAGATGTGGTGTACTGGGAGTGGAACTTGCGGACCAAGTGGTGAGCGATATTCGACTGGTCATGCATGCTAGCATGACTGACCTGGTACCGGTGTCGTCTGCGGTGAGATGTTGCCGGGTCGAGCTGTTGCGTGATATCAACATCGCGTACGTCGTGACCGAGTTTGCCAATACAAACATTCAGATATACGGACTAAATGTAATGAGTGACATTGGCGTGGGTGTAGGGGTGAGCAGATACCGGACGGAGCTGCTGGATGTCGACCACGTGGACGTGGTGGCCGAGTTGCATCTGGACGCTAAAAGACCACGAGCGATGGCAAAAAAGGGACGCGTACTTGTAGGTCATAACTTCTGGTACCCTCGGGCTATCGCGAAATTACTGTCGGTGTCAGCTCGCTCGGAGCTCGTGACAGCAGACAAGCTCCATCTTAGTACATTGCCTAAGAAGAAACGTCGGCACGAGAAGCGCACTCGGCGCATCAGTCCTCGCAACTAACAAACCTCGCGATAAACCGAAGACCCACACAAAGAAGATGTATCCCGCCACTCTACCAGTCGTCCAGAATTTCATTAAGCCGTTGTTCAACTCCACAGTCGTGGTGACGAACTTCTCTAGAAACATCGTGCTGGAGGAGGTGGCCGCTCGACAGCGGGAAGCGGCGGCCGATCTTCGACTCAAGTCAGTCGCCGAGAAGGAGAAGGGTAAAACAGCACTTTCAAGATCGGGATGCTTCTCATTAAGTTCCAGATAACCTTGTACGAAATTATTTTCAACTGCGACCCAAAGATCTACCACCGGTTCGTCTCGCTAAATGGCATGGCGATAGTAGAACCGAGGAAGAAACACCGTCCGATATTCCTTAAAAATACACTCGGCAACTATTTCCGCGACAAGAAGTTGTTGAAGCTGCTGTGCTGCGTCGTTCGAGACTCCGTGTTCCGGCACGCCATGCACACCGTGTCGGAGTCCAGGGACCAGTTCCTCCTTTTCATCAAGCAGAAGATGAAAACGGCCTTTCCGGTCCTGAAAGTCCACATCGTGAAGGGCAGCTCCATCTCATCTACCTCTGCACAATCAACGAATCCGTCGAGCTGGTTACAAAGAGGGACGAGCGCTACGTCGTCTTCCACCTAAGGCTCTTTCAGGGCGCCCTGGGGAGACCACCGTTGAAACAGACAATAGTTGAGGCACATCGCACACGCACACAGTCAATCAGATAAGCTGCCAGCACATCGGACAAACAGGCATCGCCATGGACAAAGTAGAAATGTCGCGGCCACCGAGCACACAATCACATGGACGCTTCCAAATCATTGGATTTGGAAGCAGTTTTAGTGTGTGCCGCTCACCAAATTAGGTGTCATGCCTCCTTGCGCGTCTGGCCGAGGCCGTACTCCCACCTCGAAGGTACTCAGTCTGGTGGCTCGCATGCACCGCCGACGCCACTGGAGAAGGAGGAACGCGGCTTCGGAACCCACCGAAGCGCGTGCAGCAGACGTGGCTTCTAAGAATTATCGCCATGCGATCTCCTAGATTTTAAGCTCAGTTTTAGGAATAAGCTCGTGTTTTACGTAGGCATTGAACTAGTGGTGGACATTCGCAGCCACAGCTCGACGCTCCTGCTTACAACCCCTCCTCTATTAATCCCGACAACCCGCTGCCCATTCAACCAGAATGAGCCCACCGTACGTCTGGATCAGCCTAGCCTGCAAGCAAGATACGCAAGAAGTCAACCGTTGGCTGGATCGCTGCCGCACATTCCGGACTCCAACAAGTCACAGTGTGCGCTGTCAGCTATGCAATATCAACTTTGATGACCACAAGATGAGATACCGACTGCTAGAATGTGTCTCCACGACGTGTGATGCCTTTATCGGGGACAAGTGTGGTTGGAGACAAAAGATCCTGACTTGTGAGTCGACAGAGCTGAGCGACATCTACCAGCATGGGCGGCACCTTACCGACATCGCGTCGCCCGGAAGTCGAAGATGAGTAGGGAGATGAAGTCATATGCAGCGCCGCTGATTGCAATGCGAATGAAGCCAAACCGAATCTACAACAACGTTCTCGACCATTTCGGTCACGCCGTAGGAGAGTCGCCTGTCCTGCGCCAAGTCCAGACATTTGTTGGCCACTTGAAGCACACGAAACTCAACGAGACTGACTTCGTGGAGAACATGTTAAAGCTCGTGAAGAAGACGAAGTTCACATCGGACGTGCAAGATGGTGAGGCGTTCACGCTTGGATACGGTACAAAAGAAGACGGGGTGCCTTCAATCGGAGGAGGCCTCGACAACGATCCGACAATCGTTGGCATATCGACTCCTTACATGGTGAAGATGCTACACTACGCTGTGGGTCACTTTGTTCACGTTATTCACATCGACACTATCTACAAGCTGGACCAATCCGGATACCCTGTTCTCGTAGTGGGCGTTTCGGACCATTCACGCTCCTTTCACCCTGTGGCAATGTTTGTCACATCTCAGCAAACTGGGGAGCTAATTCGCTCTGCACTACACAGCCTATTCGACATGTACAAGATTATCTCGGGTGGCTTCCCCAGCGTTCGCTATTGTATGGGCGACGCGGATAAAGCTCAGTACAACGCCGTGATGCATGTTGCAACACACAAGCGTGGTGACGATTGTATGGTGACGTACTTGATGTGCTATTTCCATGTTGTCAAGACTGTGGCGGAACGGGTCTCGAGTTTTCCTATCGAAGCGGTGTCGGTCGTCTTCAACCACCTTTACCTGATGCACTACTCGAGAACTTCGACACAGTTTGCTATCCAAACGGCTCTCGCTCTAAGTGCGTGGTCTTCGTACCCGGTGCTCAACAGCTTTTCGGTCTACTTAAAAAACCTATGGATCGATTCCCAGTTTGGCAACTGGGGTTGCTATCATACGCCTGCTGGATTCGCCAAGACAAATAATCCTGTAGAGCAGTTCAACAACTCAATCAAGAGGGACTACTCGCTGCGAACGCTCCTGAAGCTGGTCGCGCTCGCTGAGCAGCTAACACTTATGTGTCGTCATCGATCCAGAGGCACGTTCGCATTTGCCGCAGAGTCGAAGCCAAACCGAGAACTGCAGGAGCGCTACAAGTATTTGCAAAACCACGGTCGGCTAAGCGTCATACGCATGGTCTCGATTTCCTGCTCGACGGTCCAAATGAGACACACATCGCTTATATGTACCAGCGTGGAGCCCCTCCTCGCCCTCCTATCCCTGATGAGATGAAGGAGAAGAAGAAGCTGGGAAAGCGCAACAAGCACAGGATGGAGACATTGGACTTGCCTGACGGTGGCTGGAGGGTTGACATGCAAGGTAACTGTTGCCCGTGTTTCTCGTGGCGCAAGTATCGAATGTGCGTTCATGTTCTAGCAGCTCTGCGTACAACCGGAAGGCATGTTCCAGGAGACAAGCAAGTTAAGAAGCGCTTCGCAAACAGAAGCCGTAAGCATACAGGTAGAGCGCCTGCAGTAGGACCAGCACTTTCGCTTGAATAAGAGCTGCGTTTCATGAAATCTGTTTTCGTGGTGTGTTATTTGTGCTTTTCCGTGAAACGTTGGACTACATACCGCAACGTTTCAAGTAGACGATTAGCTACGACGCTAACGTTTGCTGCTCGGTGCTGCATCTGCTGAAGTGACCGCCATGGACGGCGCTGGCACCGTATGATGCTGGGCGCTATTGTTCTTCAAGAATTCTTGGATTGCTGCTACTCGTTCAGCGTTCCAACCGTTGCGTTGATTAAGACGCCTCATATCGGCTCTCTCCCTGCGAGCCACCTGAAGTCGTCTGAGGTAACCGTTTCGAGCTTATTTAGGCAGTATCGAGTCTGGAGACGCACAGATTTCTGTTTCTGTATCACGGACGCACATCTCGAGGATTTCAACTTCATCGCGCGGGTCAACTTCTTCACCTTCCTCCATGTCGCTAAAGCCGAGTTGCCAGAATCTTGAACGCATTTGTTTACCCCGACGACTTCTTAGCCACCGCTCGTCTTGCAGTTTTCTGTCTGCAGGTGTCGTGTCTTGTCGGGACCAGACGTACTCCTTCACTTTAGGATCGCCAAGGCGCCAGCAGTACACCCAGAACGGATTGTCCATCGGAAAAGCAAAACCCACAACGAACAGTTTTTCAACGATCCCATACTAAATCCTAGAGAGAACGAGTGGACAGCATCATTCACTGTACAGTTTAGTCGGTCACGGTACTACCATGTTGCTTACAGTAGGAAAGTTCAAATACGGTACTACGGGTAAGAGTTCCGTGATTCATTTGATCGTACCGTGATTGATTTGATCATACCGCGATTGATTTGATCGTACCGTGATTATTTAATACTAAAACGAATAGATAGGGAGCCAAAGTCTTCATTTCCAAAAGCGACAGTACTAAATACTTCTTGGCTTTCCCCTTACGACACACCTTACCGACGCGCTCGAAGCGACGAATAAAGTTGCATGCTCGAATCCACTTCAAATTCGAGAGCGGCTCATCGTAGAACTCGTCGTCCTCTCCGCCTTCATACAAGCGGTCAAACACCTTACGTGCCTGCTTATCGTCGTACACGCGCATGACGAAGCAGTGCTTGATCCGGCGAGCGCACGATGCACCAACAATATATTCTCCGGGTGCTAACGCATAGTCGGCAAGACCGGACAAACCGGTGATCGAAGTGAAAGCCTTGTTCTCAGCAAACACGTGGCACGCGAGAAATTTCTTGATGTCACCGTTCGACACACCGTCCTTCTGCTCCATAGTGTTCTTGGTAACTTGGCGCTCTTCAAACACTTCGATCAGTTCCAGTGGTACGATGTTGCTGTTGACCAAAACGTGACACGCGATCCTTACAGCCTTGAAGAAGCAGCGACCGTCCGCGGAATCCGTGAAGGTCGATGAGAATGTCTTGTTGAACTAGGCGTAGGTCAGGTTAGCAAACTGATCCTTCCAATTGTCGATGCGCAGCATTTCCTTGGCGAAGCCGTCATCAAATAAAGTAGCAGCCCACACCCTTGTAGCACAGAAGCGGTGGCTGTCATCGCACCACTGCACGAGGTAGGCTTCGTTTGGCCTGTCGTAGTTAGTCCTGTCGACAACCCCACACGTCCCAGCACTTGGTGGTGTCGTAAACGACACTCGGCTCCGCGATGTTTCGAGCCCCGGTGATGGGGTGAAGAAAAGGCGGAATTGGTAGGGGCAGCTGCGCAGACAGCTCGTCGACAGTCGACGTCGTGAAGACAGCATCCTCGTTCGCTACTTCGCGCTCTAGTGGCTCCGCAGCTCTCGCGCTGCGATATGTGCGCAGGCGACGCCGACGCTTTGTTGGCAAGTCAGCATCGCTGTCCTGAGAGTCGCTGAATCCTATCTCAATGACCTCATGCTTCTCGTTAGTTTGTCCACAATGCTCGATAGTAGGTGGTGTACTGTCCTCCGCCGGGTCACTGCTTGTTGGTCCTCCCTTGTCCGCGTGCTCGCTTGAACCTCCGAGCTCCTCCGACAGCGACCTCGGCAGAAGCACCTGCTCAATGGTCTCTGGCTGGTCTTCCAGGAAGGGGTTCTGGATGACCAACGTCCAGTCGTCCATGCTTGGCCACACCGTAGCCTTCGGTGCTGGCAGCACTAGTCCAGCTACCTCATCACCGAGCTCCTTATAGTCAAGCTCCGTGATTAGCTTGAGCCACTCCTCCTCCTCTCCAGCAGTGCCCGGGGGGCATGCGAACGCCCGGGTTGAGGGCCGGAGAGTTGAAGACATCGGGCTCTTCACAGGTACAGCGCTAATCCGGAAATGAGGTGGCCATGCGCTTTTGCATTCCTAGGGTTAGAAGCCCTAGTCGCAACTGTCCAAGCTGAGTTGGTGTGTCCGACCGTTGCCAATCCGTGTCTGATTATATGATTCCCTCCGCCCTGGGCAAGGGCGTCCGCATCCGCTATGTCATCCCATCGCCCGACCACATAACCCGCGTGACGACTGGTGAAACACGCGCAGAGGTATTACAACTAGAGCGAAGTTACCAACGCGACCTCGAAGAGTCGTGGGGCGAGGTATTGACTGTAGAGGGCGAGGCGAGGCTCGAGGCGAAGCTTGAGTCAAGTGCTCCGAAGAAGGTAAATTGGAAAGTGAGATTGCAATGTTAGAGCTCTGAGAACCCTAGTTCACTTTCTGGCTACTACAGTCCTCCTATCTCTATGAAGGTAACTATAACATATTCTTGATCGTCCTTGATCTGAATCTTGAAGTGACGATAGCTTTAACACGCACCGCGGTTCCTTGGAACCGGTTCGAGCTTCGATAACTGAAGTACAATGACATTGATATAAAAGAATGATTGTCTTGAAGTTGTACCTTGACGGTTGCTCGCCAAGGTCAACATGATGTTCTCGGCCAGGTACGTATCTGCCTGGTCTAGCATTGGCTAAGGAGCATTGCGACGTGCCCAGCGCGATGGCCGTGCTGTGACGCCGGGCACGTCGTTACATCCTCCCAGACTTGACTTCTCGTTGGCGCTTCTTCAAATCAACGTCGAGAACCTTCCAATACGACACGTGGTGGTATCTTTCTCGCATTCGCGTGTAGCTTTATGTTCGGGTAATCCGTGCCATTTGACGAGTCATTCGGGTTTGCGATTGCATTGACGCTTACGAAGAAAATTTTCGATGATGTATATCGTTTCGCTACTGTCTTCGTCGATGATAAGTCTGGAGGCCTTGAGAATAGGACGAGTCTCGGATCGTGAAGGATTCTCCTCATAGTGACTCGACACGTCAATGTTGTACGTGGAATTCAGATGACTTCGTGGAAGTTTCAGTTTGACGACGTTCTGGTTGATCATTTTGATAGTTTCAAATGGGCCAACTTTGCGAGCAGCGAATTTGCGCATTTTCCTTCGTTGTCCTGAGTCACATGGGTGGATAGGATGCGACGAGTACCCAATAACCTGCCTTGGACGTGATCGAGGGTCTCTGCTTGTCATAGTATTCATTTTGACGTTCCTGGACTTGAAGCAAATGTTTTGGTAACTAGAACAATGGTCTCCAATTTTGCGCATATCCAGCGATTTCCTATTGTACTTGACTCACAACGTTGGGATTGCTCAATGGATTCAACAGGCTGTGCTCCTTGCGACAAGTATCCATTTCAACCGCGACATACCGGTAGATGCCCTGACGAGAGTAGCATGGGCATACTCAATAGTTCCGAGGTGGTTAGACCATTCGAGTCCGTAGTACGATATCATGCAGCGTAGAGCGTCGTCCAGAATCCGATTCGGGCGTTCGGTCTGTTCATCAGCTTGAGCACGATAGGCGGTTGTCATATGTAGACGAATTCCCATCATCTTAGACAGGGATGATCAAAACTTGGCGACGAACTTGGCATCTCGATCGCTGATGACGATCGATGGTAAACCGTGATGGCGTACGACACAATCGAAGAAATGCAACGCTGTCTTTTGATCATTATCTGTACGATTGCACACATGATACTTTGGAAGCTTAGATAGTTTGTCGACAACAGCCATGATTGCATCAAAACCGATCGAGTCGGGTAATCCCGTGACAAAGTTCACAGAGACGACAGACCAGGATTATTCTGGAATAGGAATGGGAATAATCTTTCCATTCTTGCGAGCAATGCTATGTTTCCAGCGAGTGCAGGTTTCACAGCTTTGCACATACTCGCGAACATCTTGGTCTGATGTGGGCCAATGATATCATTGCGCAGTGCATAGGTTGGTTCGATGATCTCCAGGATGAGCAGCAATGTTGGAGTCATGAAACCATTCGATGATGGTGGCTCGTAGACGGTTGCCTCGAGCGTATGGAATGCACAAACACATCATCGTCTGCGATTTACGGAAAAGTAAATCATGTTGCTTGACGAATGGTTCTGCTGAATGCTTGAAGCGATCACCGTTGTCTGGACAATTGCGATATGCAGCTGCAAATTCCTTGTGAACTAATTCAGACCTGCCGAGCGAAAACGAATTCGGAGACTGTTGGGTCACGTTTGTTCCGCCAACAATTCTATCCACTACGGCAACCGTACGTGTAGGCTTTAGCGGTACATGTTGGTAAGCCTGAACAAGGTTTCGACTTGGAATCGGTCGTTTGTATTTGTCCGCAGCAATATCTCCCCCTCGAATTTGAATGTGTGAGGGTGGTCGAACCAAAGTGTAGTTGATACTGCCGAAATCATGAACATCACGCGGAGGCCGAGATACTATATTTCGCGCTAAACGCCCTTGACAGCGAGTAGGGCAGGGATCGAACGAAATGTTGTACATCGAAACATCAGAAGTTTGGTGCAATGATGCGTCAGCCACAACAATCAAATGACCCTTGACGTGGTGCAATTTAAAACATCAGAAAGCGTACCAATATAGCCAAAACGTTCGGGTGATGTAAACAGCACTTGCAGGTACTGTTATCCGTGTAAATGTCAAATTCCCGGCCATAGAGGTAATGGCGTCATTTCGCGAACGCTAGCGTGATAGCGAGGAGTTCGTTTTCATGGGCCGGCCAGTTAATGTTATGTGGGCCCAACGTTTTCGAGAAGAATGCAATTGGATGGTCCTGACCAGAATGGACATGAGATAGAACGCCACCAACACGACAGCCAGAGGCATCAGTTGTCACAATGAAGTTTTTCTCGTGGTCAGGTAACTTCAAGACAGGTGTTTCTTGAAGTATCGACATGAGTTCCTCAAAGGAACGAGTCTATTCTGAACCACAGTTCCAGGCGTGTTCCTTCTTTACGAGAGGACCAAGTGGCGGCGCGAGTTTCGCGTAGTCACGAATAAAGCGACGAAAATATTCTGCGAGACCCATAAAGATTTGTAGTTGTTCGTGGTTCGTTGGCGGCAGCAACTTCGCAATGGCTTCCGTTTTGCGAGTATCAACAGCAAGTCCTTTTGCCGAAATCGTATGGCCAAGGAACTTTATTTCAGGCTGTCCGAAGTGGTACTTAGACAGATGATAGAAGAGTTTCTCATGGCGGCGAACTTCTAAGAGAATTCTAAGGTGCTCGATATCCTTTTCCAAGCTCGTGGAGAACTCGCGGATGTCGTCTAGGTAGACAACAATGAAGCTGTATTTGGCAAAGAGCACTCTCCTGAGGCGATACCAAACTCCAGGTATAACGGCCAATCCCATGGGAGCCACACACCACTGATATATTTCAGACGGCGTGTGGAAGGCGATAAATCTACGACTTTTAAACGCGATACGCATCTGGTGATAACCTTGAGCCAGATCGAGTACGGAGAAGATGGCACAATCACACATCTTATCGACAGTTCATCAATGCGACGAAGTGGAATCTTCGGGGCAATCGACTGCGAATTAACGTAGCGATAGTCGATAAACCAGCGGATATGCTGATTTGAATTTCAAGAGCGTACCCACTCAGAGCGAGAGAGGAGTTCCCCCAAAACCGGGAATTTCTTGGGGATTCCAAAATGTTCGACACCCAAGGAGAATCATGAATTTCGATCCAACCTTTCTTCAGGTTTTCACCTACAAAGCGGTCAAGTGCATCCGTTTCGACCTTGGAAAAGCGAAACGGAGCACTATTGCTAGGAACAGCATCATATTTCATGTTAAGTTCGAAGTCAACACGACGCACAGGCGGAAGTCCATCAGGGAGTGCCTCTGGAAAGACTCCAGTAAACTCTTTCAGGAGTTTGGTGATTGGTACTAGGACCGGATAACTTACTGGCATGAAGGCACAAATCTTCGCACGGAACACGTCATTGTACTCGTGCTTCTTAACCTTGCGGTTGAAGACGACAGCAGAAATTGCCACAGCACCCTCAATCTGAGCTGGTGGCAGAGATGCATGCTTAACCGGAAATGAAAGTTCATGAGAACACCAATCAATGTGTGGTTGGAACTTGGTAAACAAGTTTTTCCCAATGTGACGTCATGAGCAGAGCCAAAGACCATTCCATGACCTGGAGTTTGCGGAACCGGTAGAAACTAAATGCGACAGTCGCAACACCTTTCTTTACAGAACGAGGTCTGATCGAAGTTCCATCAAACCGAGTGACTTGCGAAACACCCGAGGCCATCATGTTCTCGACCAACCCTGGGCGAACAACATTACAAAGTGACAGGTTTTCCATTTGCAAGTCCCTGATTTACGATCGAGTTCGATCTTCTGGTACACCGGAGCCATAGTTGACGTCGAAATCTCTTACACTTCAACAAACCCATCCTCATCATTCGCACGTGAGGCAGAAGGTGGTTGACTAGCAACACCAGGAGGAGAAGAAGAAGAAGAAGAAGAATTGAAGCTTCCAGCAGATTCCTCGTGACGATTTTTACGAACATACTCCTCCCTGTTCTTGAGCTTGTAACAAATTCTCAATAACATGACCAGGGTTCTGGCGATAGCGACACCTCTTGAATGATGACGATGAAGACCAATATGAACGACGGTTGCTCGTAAATCCTGAGTCAATTTCCATTGGTTCCGGTTCGTTCTCCTGAACACGCGCTGGTGTAGTCTGCTATTGATGATGGTATCCGTTCGAAGGTGAGCGTGATCGCCCTGTGAGAACACCGGTGGACGGTAGTTCTTCCCGCGGACATGATGAGATTGATCATACTCGAAAGCAATCTTCATTGCTTACGACACTGTAGTACAACGACGGTATCGCACTCATAGGACGGACTAGTTCGCGTGTGAAGTAAGCGATCTTGTCCAACTCACTCATATCCGTACCTTGCATTGTTGGTCCAATATGTCGACCTCTCTAACTCGAACTGACGGTGGGTCTTGTGTGTCTTCCACAAAGACACGGTTCGTCTCCAATGTCAATACGGCAGCTTCAATTAGGTCTGTTGTGACCACAGGAATAAAATCATTTGGCACTGAAGGACACGGCGTGATTATTTCAACAAACTCGCAACGTTTTCGGATAAGGAGACGCATGTCGTGTCTCCGTCGTTGCATAAACAACATTACTTGTACATTGAAAGTCTCACAAGCGTTGTTAGTTGAAGCATAACCTCCGGGTGTGTGGAAACTTTGCCATCTCTAGTACCGACTGGAGATCCATTGCACCTCGAAGTAGTCCGAGAAATCGGTTCAAGTCTCCAGACATCGCCATTTCGCCAGCTACTTGTCTCGACATTTCCGAAACTCGCTGATGCTCTCACAACAACACATATCCACGATTGAGGTCATAACAAGTTTGCGATGATGAAGTGCTAAGTGCTGACTGCGCATGCCGACTATGGAAAGGGCTCTAACATGGTACGAACGTGATTGGTCTGTGAAGCCGCATGTAATAACTGGATATCCAATGTCACTTAGCTTGACGTCGCGTCGGCATGGAATAGCCCTATGCGATTGGGGGAGGCAAACATTGTTGTCGATCAGCGAAATTGAAGTTATACCGATGATAAACGGGTCATCATCTTCGTCTTTGCCGACGTAGGCACGGCCGTCTGGTCCCAGCTTGTAGCTAAACAAAAACGCTGAGCATACGGACCATCGCCTGCACAGATTCAACTGTGTTCATTTAGCCTTCTTCACGTCTAATCCGTTTCAGTTGATTGTGGATTTGGGTCAGCTTGGGTCAACCTGCACGTGATGGCAAAATACCGGCCTGCTTCTTTAGGTTGGATAAAATGACGCGAGGAGAAAATTGCTGCAGTCGTCTTGCAGTGTGATGAATTCTTTCATCACCTTGGTCACACGAGGCAGTGCCTTGTCTGTACAAGGAAGCGCTTCTCGCACTTGGTGCTGGTCGTTCACCTTTAAAAGCACTTGTTCTGAGCACTGCAATGATGAACCTTCCAGATGGCGCTGCACTTGTCAAACGGTAGGCATATTTTTACTGGCCATGAGAGAATGGAATATTGTGACGACGTTATACTCGGAGGAAGCTTACGACACCTACAGGGAGACATATATGTGTTGCACGGCTGGTTTCCACAAGGTTCATTTCGACTCATGCAATGTTTGGATGAGTGCGCATGCAATGACTGAGCGGCGATTGCGCTGCACAGTTTGTCCTCCCTGGTTACTGGCAGCTCCAGATCGATCAACTCGTTTGCGCCGAACGAGCCAAGAACGATTCCTGCTTCTTTCAACATGAGCGTCAGCAGTTTCACCGCATCGAGTTGACTGGTCACTTCCTTCGGTGCCTTCACTGGGCCTTGGAGTTACCCGACTTGTAGCTACACAGTTGGTTCATCTCCTACCCTAGTGCAACACGCACTAATGGCTACATTCAGGTTGATCACTCCACAGAGCGGTCCACATTCATATCCAAAGAGATATTACTGTAGAAAGAAGCATATTTCTACCAATAAGAGTCGTTCATTAGATAGGGAATCTGCCAGTCATCCGATGGCAGAACCCCTCATTATATATATCAGTTTTAGGGGGAAATCCAGTTAACAATCAATTCAGTTCTCATTTTATACCAAAGTTATCGTTTAGTCCCTTTATTTAGGTTTAA
>AWVV02005017.1:0-59844 GCA_000500205.2 Phytophthora lateralis | reverse complement strand
GGTCAAAACTATACATTTGTCAAGTCAAATGATTTGCTGTGTGAAATTACTGTAAATGCAGGTGTTTACCGCCTTCTGTCACTTGGACCGCCGGTGCGCGGGGGAGACCGAGCTCGTGTCGCTGCAGCCGAATGAACTGAACTGAGCGAGTGTCGAGTCGGTTTGGCCGAGATTCCTACCGCTTGCCTGTCAAAAAAGTCGTCTGCATACGCAGGGCGGCGCCACGGATACAGTCGCGACAAATCTAGCGCCATATCCTGGGGGCGCCGCAAGGAGAGCGCCGTGGTGGCAACGCCGATATCTTACTGCACCGGTACATGCACTCAGCAAACACGGTCAGGCAATCATTCTCGCTCGATCGACTGGCAGGACCGGGGTAAATACATGTACAGCGTGAAAATCCGCGGTGGCGGTACTGCAGTTCGGAGACCGCAAGCCTTGCAAACAAGTCCGCGTCGCAAGTAATGCCTTTGCCGATCGTGGCGTGTCAGCCTGCTCGCCTGCTCTAAGTTAGAGTCTAACAGGACGCAGTGTCCTGGGCATGATGCAGTCTAAAGCCGGAGGCTCCGCGTGCACGAAAATTTAGTGCAAAACGCACGAGTGCAGGCAGCGACCAAGTCCATGGAGTCTCGAGTCGCTTTAATCGATTCGGCGCCGGTCTCTCTCCGCGAGCCAGCACTCGGCCAGAATGCACACGATTTTGCAAAGTATTGCCGCGTCGTCAAAAACCGAAATTTTTGCCTGTTTGCTTTTTGACACGCGGCAGTCTTTCCGACACGTTTGTCTTGTTCAAAGCGTGCAGCGTGAGAAACCACCGAGAGAGATGAGCGCTCCGTCTCTTGAGAGAGACGCTGCTTACTCGGCTTCCAGTCGATTGCCTCGATTGATACGCTCGCTCACGAGCTGCGGCGTTAAGCGGGGCCGCAAACAACTGAGCCATGTTGGGGCGGAAAGCGTTGAGCGCCTCATTGCGCGAATAGCATCCAAGCACAAAAGTGTCCAGCGTGGTGGCGTCTCTCGTTTCGCTAGTGCATCACGTCATTCCAATCGATCGTCCATCAAGCCATATCAGATCAGTCGTTGACTGCAACGTGTTAACGTCTCCGTGGACACTTGCGCAATGATCTCACCCAAGGTCATGAGCGAGTTGCACCAAGCCAAGCTCGTGCCAACGCAGTTCACAGTGCCCAAGCCGGGCGAGCACGCCTGGTCGCCAGCCGAGCAGCGCCGCTTCTGGGAGGCCATCCAGCGTTTCCCGCAAGGCCCGTGGACGGCCATCGCCGCCTACGTGGGCTCCAAGTCCACGCGCCAGGCCATGACCCACGCGCAAAAGCTGCGCCAGAAGCTCAGTCGATGGAAGCGCCGCGTGCGCAGCGACTCGATGAGCTCCGTGTGCAGCACCGGCTCCAACTCGAGCGCCTCGGCTTCGGTGACCACTCCAGTCGATGGCAGTACTGGCTCGCAGTCGCCGCCCACGTCTCCGACGGAATACGGCGGCGAGATGGCCAATCTCAGCATCATGGACCACATCCAGGAGGAGGACGAGAAGAAGAGCATGGACGGAGACGACTGCGAACCCATGGACGTCAAGCCCGAGTTTAAGCACGAGACGCAGTTCGGAGACCAAGACCAGGATGCACACGACGACCGCTACCTAGAACACCTGCTGTCCGATATCGAGCCCGTGTTGGAGCATGTTGCGCACTTCACGAACGGTTCACACGACCACGGCGGCGAGACATCTACACGACCAGTGGCCACTACCGACTACGGCAGCGAGCAGGCAGTGTACTTCACCCATCCCATGGACATGGCGGCATCGGAGCACAAGACCATGGAGCTCTCGGCGTGGAATCAGCACCAGGACCCCGCGTTCTACCACCACCAACAGCAGCAGCCGATGCACTACACGCCCACCGAGGGCGGCCACCAGCACAACAACTACCCCCACCATTTATAAGGTAGCCTCGACTTCTCTCCATAGAGTTTCGCGAAGAAGATTCGAGTAGCGTGTCACGAATAGTGAAGCTGAATTAATTAACGTACTTCGAAGTAGTAAACAACTCGCCTCTCGCATTGATCGAGCTTGCTACATGTAGCCTCGAGACACACTGCACAGGAGAGATACTGTCCGGAGTGAACCCATTCTGCTTGCACAAACCAGGCAGATGGTCACCACGACAAGCGCGCGAAAGCAGTTGGTGGAAGTCATATCTGTATTGCATCAGCTCAAGGTGATCCTCCGCCTACTTCTCAAAGTGGCCATCGAAGCCGACGAATCCGGCCATGAGGAACACGTGGAAGAAAGTCTTCTTCTCTATCCGCGAGCACCAGTTCCAAGCGCTCGTGAGGCGGCCGTCAATGCACGAGCCTGCGTCGAAGAAGTTGTCGGCCCCGCTGCCGTCGAATCCGTGCTTGAAGAAGTCGCACAGGATACGCTTCTGCAGCGTCTCGGCGCCGCCAAAACTCTCTTCGATGTACACGCGTGTGTTGGGTTGCGCTGCGAGCGCTGGGATGTCGTGCACCGTGTTCGCGATCGGACTCAAAATGCGCGAAATCTGCGTGTACTTGTCGATGAACATGAGCGCATTGGGCACGTTGTGGTCGCCGAGATGCACGACTGAGGAGCCCACCCAGCGGGGGCGCATCTTTTGCGTGTGATGCAGAATACTGTGCACCAAGTGAGACGTCTCGGGCGCATGCTGCATGCGGTTGAGACCTTGGCCAGTATCACGGAGACGGTACATGCTGCCGTCCAGCAAGTCCTCCTCCACGACCCACCACAGACGTAGCATCGACGTCGTGATGTTCTTCCACAACAACAACGACTGCAACACGTACTCGTACTGACTGGCGTGGCTGTGACTAAGGCGCGCACCATTCTTGCCTGCGCGAATCTCCAGGCTGAGTCCTGGCTCCGCCTTCTCCGGCTTGAAGTGCTTCTCTAAGTAGTCGATCATGCGCGTGATTGGAGACCGGTTAGATGCCAAGTAGCTCTGGCTGTCCGAGATGGAGGCCAGGCACAGCCGGATCTCGTCTTCGGGCAGTGACGCCGACGAGTAGTCACGTACAAGCCCCTCAATAGCCTGCTGTTTGCTGCGTGCAAAGCGCTGCAGCGCTTCCGGGTCGGCAAGCAGGTCTGGGTCAACCGCTACAACCGACGTCGCGGCGTCGCAGCGCGAATCCCGCAGCATCTCCAGCGCGTGGCGTTCCTCGAGCAGCGATGCCACTGTCTTAATCGGCGCCACGCACGAGAAGCCCAGGTAGTTTCTGATTTCGCGCAAGTTCGCATCTTGCAGCAAGTAGATCATCTTGCCGTAGTTGTTGCGCATGCGCTCCGGGTTCATAATCTTGTACCGCCGTCCGATCTCGAACACCTGGCGGAAAAACTCCTCATTGTCCTTGAACTGCTTGTCCTGCACCAACCGACGGCCCTGCCGGAAGTCGTTGGCGATCATGAGCCCCGACAGCACGCCGAACGTCTCGTTGAGCTCGTGGACCACGCGCTTCACGGGCGAGCGGTACGACAGCACGTCAACCTTGTCCGTGTACTCGCTCACGTTGAGCGCCACGTCCAGTAGATTGAAAAGCGCGCGCTCGTCCTCGTCCAATCGCAGCGGGACGAACGCTGCTTCCTTCATGAGGGTCGACGGCGCCGCCTCAATGTCCTTCATCAGCTTGTCCTCGTCCTCGTCGCTGGAACCTTCTGCTGCTTCCTCCTCCGAGTCGCTGGTCGGGATGGGAGCTTCGGAGATCTTCACGGGGGACGGAGGGGGTACTACTGGGGGCGGCGGCACTGATTCTTGCTCTACAGGCGGAGCAGGAGACGCAGGCGGCGGTGGAGCTGTAGCATTAGCGTCGGACGCGCCCGGCAGCTGCGTCTTGCTGTGGCTTGCGCGAGAGCCAGCGTGGTGCTGGGCCGCGAAGCACAGTGGGCAGTAAACGTCCTTACAGGTGTCACAGAGGACGGCCGCCGCAGTATCTTCACATTCGATGCACATTGGTGTCATCTTGGGCGGCGTCATTTTGGCAAAATGTGGTTTCATATTGCGTTGTGTGACGAAACACCAATCCTGTGCAAAACGATATAGATCGAAATATTAGTTTACATATATGGATCGTACTTACCGCGGCTGAGAGGGGGAAAGCCAAACAAACACTGACTGTAATAGCGAGGAAGAACCCGCCCGCAGCCAGCGAGCGACCGACTGCGAGGCGGAGGCGACCACAGCGCCCACCACAGACCGAGACCTCCCCCCACCCCCCACCGAGATACAATGGGTAAGTGCTTAGCCCTCCCCGCCGGCTGATTCTCCCTCGCCCCCTCCCTCATGGACACTGTTTTTTTTAAATGCGGAATGGCTTTTAAGCTTCCATTTCTAACGTAACGTGTTATGTGGCCCTGCAGAGGACGAAGTGTACCCCATGACGCTGCTGACCGAGGAGCTCAAGAGCGACGAGGTGGAGACGCGCATCAAAGCCATGCGCCGTCTGCGCACCGTGGCACAGGCGCTGGGTCCTGAGCGCACGCGTTCCGACCTGCTCCCGTTCTTGCGCGGTACGAGGTTACATAGCGTTAAGAACTGTTATTGCCCCGGTAACTAACGGATAGATCGATTGCGCAGAAGCGACCGAGGACGAGGACGAAGTGCTCGTGGCGCTGGCCGAGGAGCTTGGTGGATTCGTCGACCTTGTGGGCGGCGACGAACACGCTGCGACGCTCATGGAGCCCCTCGAGGTGCTCGCGGCCGTCGAGGAGACGGTGGTGCGCGACCGCGCCGTCGAGTCCCTGCAGAAGGTGGCGGCCGTGATCCCCAACGCGGGCGACGTGATGGTGCCGCTGGCCAAGCGTCTGGCCGAAGGCGACTGGTTCACGTCGCGCGTGTCCGTGTGCTCGCTCTTTGCTGCCATCTACAGCAAAGTGGCGGACGCTGGACGCAAGAAAGAGCTGCGCGAGTAGGTTTTTATAAGCTGGAGAGTGGACATGCAAATTGCTAACTGCTGGTGCTTGGTGTGGCCTGCAGCTTCTATCAGACGATGTGCAACGATGACACGCCCATGGTGCGCCGCGCGGCTGCCGCTAACATCGGCAAGTTCGCTGCCGCCATGGAGAAGGAGCACATTTCCAGCCTGATCCTGCCGCTCTTTCGCTCGCTGACTGCGGACGACCAGGACAGCGTGCGGCTGCTGGCTATTGAGAACTCGGCGGCGATCGCCGAGCTGTTGTCGCAGGACGAGAACTCGATGCACGTGCTCCCGGTCGTGCGCTCGTCGGTTGAGGACCGCTCGTGGCGTGTGCGGTTTAGCATTGCCAAGGACTTCTTCCCGCTCTCGCGCGCGATGGGGTCGCAGATCACCGAGTCAGAGCTATTGGGTTGCTTCAGCAACCTTCTGCAGGTACGAGAATGATATGCGGCTGCAGTCATGCGGATGGGTTTCGAGGATTGAACTGGAATGATCATGAACTGTTGGTGATGTCGTTATTTTATAGGACTCGGAGGCGGAAGTGCGTGCTGCCGCCGCGAAGAACCTGTCGGGTTACATCTCCATTATCAAGAACGAGTTGTTCACAAGTGAGATTCTTCCGCTGCTGTCGGCTTTATCGCAGGACACGGCCCCCAACGTTCGCAGTACGCCCTTTTCCCGCTATTTGTTACGCTTCGTTGGCGAACATTTGCTAACACTGTACGGGTTACCAATGACCTTTTCACTGCAGCTGCTGTATCGATTGCGTGCATGGAGCTTGCGCCCAAGCTTGGCGAGGCCACGTCCAAGTCGACGCTGGCGCCGCTGCTGCTGCTCTTCCTGCGCGATGAGGTTGTCGATGTGCGGCTTAACATTCTGAAGCGTATGGAACTTCTTGCCCAATGGATGGCATCCTTCGAGTCAGTGCTTCTTCCAGCCATCGCTGACCTGGCGCGTGACCTGCAGTGGCGTGTACGTGAGGCTGTGATCCTGTCCATTCCTGCCCTTGCCGGCAGTCTGGGTGACCAGTACTTCCAAGAGCATCTGTTGGAGACTTACGTTAGCTCTTTCACGGACATGGTGGGTGAAGTTCGCCTGAGCGCCACAAAGATCCTGCCGAAGCTACTAGAGTCTCTGGGCAGCGACTACATCCTTCAGAACGTTATGCCACGCCTGAACCAGATCTTCGAAAAGTCCGTGATCTACCAGGAGCGCGTCAACGTGCTGCACGCGCTGAAGCAGATGTCCGTCGAGAAGGTGTCGAGCGACCTCTTGACCCTCATGATGACCCTGGCAATTCGCGGTGCCCACGACAAGATCCCCAACGTTAGATTCGTGGCGTCCATGACCTTAAAGCAGCTGTGTAAATTCGCCGATGCTTCCATGGTCGCGACCCAAGTCCGGTACGTGCACGCGACCATCGTGATACTTGCTCCCCGCATCTGTGCAAACTAACGTAACGCATTATGTGTATTGCGCAGACCCTGCCTGACGGAGCTGGTGAGCGACTCCGACATGGACGTCAAGTATTACTCGAGTATCGCGCTGGATGCGGTCCAGGGCTAGACAGTGTAGGGACGCACTCTTACGTGAGGATGCGCGGAGGCGATCAACCCTCTCTCAATTCCTTTCTGGCTTCATCTTGTGTGTTGAGCCCCCTCCAAGCTTGTCCCTACCGTGACTCCTCTTTTCTGCGATTAATGTTTTTGCTCTAGAGTTTAGGCTGCGCTTGGCGGCGAGCAGCAGACAGGCATATAAAGCACCAACCCCTCAGACGATGTAAACGAAAGCTGGTTGGCGTGGGTTACAGTACCGATCGCGTTGCTATTATCTCTCAACTACAAACCAACTTCTATCATTCAACCAATCTACTATCATCCTAGTGCCCAGAGCTCGCGTTTTACGTATCCTCGATCTCATTCGAGTCGCATCGGATGGACACCACCAACAGCGAGGCTGGCCGCACTCACCCATTTATCTATACACGGGGCAGGACAATGGTCTCAATGAAGTACTGGTGCCAGCGCGAGTCGTCCGTGATCTCCGGGTGGAAGGCCGTGACCAGGATATGCTCCTTGCGCGCGGCGATGATGACGTCCACGGGGTCAGACCCGTCGGCGGGCTTGGCGTTGGCCACGCGCGAGAGCACTTCGATCTCCTCGCCGACGGAAATGATGGCGGGCGCACGGATGAACACGGCGTTGTATGGCTCGGTGTTGAAACCCGGTGGGCCGTCCACCAGCATCTCGAAGCTGCGCACCTGTGCGCCGAAGAAGTTGCGCGAGACCTCGACGTCCAGGCCGCCGATCAGCGTCTGGCCGCCCTCCTCGGCGTGCTTGGCTTGCTGACTCAGCATGATCATGCCGGCGCACGTGCCCCAAATAGGGCGGCCAGCCGCCACCCACTTCTTGAGCGGCTCCACGAGCCCCCAGCGCACGGCCACCTTGCCGATCGTGGTGCTCTCGCCACCGGGCAGCACCAGCGCGTCCACGTTCTGCAGCTGCTCGGGCAGGCGGATGGCTACGGTCTTCACGGTCACGGGCTGACCCTTGGCAGTAGTGACGCGCAGCCCCTCCAGCATCGACAAATGTTCTTCGAACGCGCCCTGTAGCGCCAGTACGCCAACCGTCAGGCTCTTAATCTCCGTAACCATGGCTGTCTTGTTCGCTGCAATTTCACTTGTGGACCACAAGTTGTGGTCCGCTGACGCACGCAAAATATAAGAAACAGCAGGTGGCCCACAAAGTGGCCCACAATGTCAAAATATATAGTTATGCAGACCCCGCAAAACTCGATATAAGTACATCACATCAGTTTCGACGTCGCCCCTCTCAAACCTTGTTTCCGCCGTCAGCCATGGCGTCCGAGGCGCACCTGCGCGCCCAGTATGAGGTACGTCCTGATCTTCCCGCGCTCCCTGCAGTCTCGCGTCTAACGCGTGTCGCCGTGCAGCTGCTTATGAAGGAGAACAAGCTGCTCAAGACGAGCGTAGAGAAGCTGGACCGCGAGAACCACGACCTCAAGCGCTCGGTCTACGAGCTCACTCTCAAGTAGCATACATTTACCTTTCTAACCGCATAGTTGAAGTTAAGTTGCACTGACCATCACTCTTCATTATCAGACTGGACTCGGCGCACGCGCCGTCCTCGTCGACCCGCGCTGCCGCCGCGGAGCCCTTCGCCATCGCGGAGCTGCTCGCCGCACCCGCCCCAAGCGCCGAGGCGGCGGCCGAGTCATCGTTCCGCGGCTCCGGGGCGCTGCTGGGCGCCAAGGGGGACCCATATGACGGCGACGGGGACGGAGACGCCCGCGTGCTTGTGCACAAGTCGACGCTGAGGGCGCACGGCGGCGCCGTGTACACGGCCAAGTTCTCGCCCTGTGGGCGGCTGCTAGCGTCCGGCAGCTTCGACTGCAAGGTGATGCTCTGGGACGTGACCACCAAGTTCAACCAGCCGCAACTGGCGGCGCTCGCGAGGCACGCACAGCTCGTGATCGACGTGAGCTGGGCCGAGGACAGCGCCACACTCGTGTCAGGCAGCTACGATCACACGGTGAAGCTCTGGGATGTGGAGAAGAGCCAGCTCGTGACCAGCAAGGAGGTGGACGGACTCGTGCAGTGTGTGGCCTTTAACATGTCTGGTACGTGTGGAGATGCTGTGGTTGATTGCGGGGGAAAGAGTGTTGTTAATGGTGGTGGTGTAGATAACAACCAGTACTTCTTGGGGTCCAGCAAGTGCTGTCTGCATATGGCGGACACCCGCTCGGACGTGTGTCGCACCTGGACAAACGACGCCATGGTGAACGCGCTCCATGTTGCACACGATGGCATGACGGTCACTACGGCAGATAGCAAGGTGGATAAGGAGTTACCTGTCTATCGGGTGAGATGACTTGGCGGTCGCTGACACTTTTTACTGGTGGTTTTCAGGGCATGTTGAAGACCTGGGACGTTCGGATGGATACGTGTCTCGAAGAATTGTCAGTACTGAACGACCCAGCCCGACACGCTATCTCGCACGTGCACGCATCGCCTGGAAGTGATGGTGGTGACGACGGTCGTTTCTTCGGCGTAAACAGCTACGATAATATCCTGCGAGTGTATGACCGACGCTCCAAGCTCATTAGCTCTCGTAGCACGAGGCGTGGACCTGGTGCCGGCAGTGATAGTAGCGACAACGACCGGTTGCAGCTGGTATGCTCTGTCTCAGGCCATAAGAACAAGAACTGGCCTATCAAGAGTTCATTCTTCCGTGGTGATGGCTACAAGTACAAGCTGGCACTTCCGCCCCGGGGGCGACTTGGAGGCGGCCTGGGTGGCAGTTCTGGAGCTGGCTCGCGTCGCAAGCTCACGGATGGCGATGGTGAAGATTTCACTGACCCCAACGGTGAGCGTGGATCGATGGATTCGTCGCGCGAGACGCTGTTACTTGCTACTGGTAGTGCTGATCGGCACATTTACCTGCACGAGGTGGCGCCTTCCAAGCACGCTGCAGATGGAAATGGAGGAAGCAAGGGAAATGGCTCCGGCAAGCACGCTCAGACCCTCGTGCAAAAGATCGACGCCCACAGCGACCGTGTCTACTGCGTGGACTTTCACCCAACAGAGCCCATTTTGGCCTCAGCCTCAGCCGATTGTTCAATCAAGATCTGGTTGCCACGCTCAGGCTCGAGTTCTGTCGCGAGACTCGCCAAGTCGAAGAACTGAGCGAACTTAGCAGAAGAGCTACTGGCCTCGCGGTCTAGTCTTCAGCAAGAACACGAACTCATCATCCAAGAATCGACCAACACCAAGGAAAGAAACGAAAAGTGTATTTTATAATCAAACGCTCAGCTTATGTGGCGAGCAGCACGCGCTTGCGGCGGCGCTTGTCGTTGAGCTGAGCTTCAGCATCATCTTGCTGCTTCACCTGTACCTTGCGGGAGGCTCGGTCTATCCAGGAGCGCGCCTTCGACTGCCATGCAGATTCGCGTGCGCGGACAGCTCCTCGAGCTTCTTTACGCAGTGCCAGGACGCGATGCTGAGATAAAGCCCGGCGACTCGACACAGCAGCTTCAGCCAACGCCAGCTTTCGCGCGAAGGAGTCTTCTTTTTGCTGAGTTTTGGTGCTTGCAGCTTCCTCCATGGCTTCGAGTTCGGCGTGTCTGTCTTCGGCCACCTTCGCCAGGTACGTGCGGTGTTCGGCCACCAGGGCAGTCGCCAATTCTCCTGCTTCGCGAGCTTGGCGCTGGGCAGCAGCGAACTCAGTCTCTTTCTGCTTGTATGCTTCTAACAGCTCGAGTTCGCGAGCAGCTACTCGAGTCTTGCCATCCTCACGCTCTTTGGCAATCAACTCGCGGAACGCACGCTCCTCAGCAGTGTTGGTGGACCTCTTTTCCTCGACGAATGCCTCGACATCGCGTTCTGTAGCGCGCACTCTTTGAGCCAGATCCTCATCAACTCGTGCTTGTTCCTCCGCGAGTTGTGCGCCATCGTCTCTCAGTGCCAAACCAGCTTCGCGCAGTTCACGCCCAAAGAACCAGTCGTCGGCCTCCACGATTTGATCATTGAGTGCCTGGAGTTTTTCACGCAGTTCGGCGGCTGTCTTACGCGCTGCAGCATCACGAAGATCTCGAGCTTCCCACACCCAACGAATTGCCAGAGCTCGAGCCGCTTCGTTCAGCTCCAGTCTCCAGTGTCGCGACGGGTCTCGGCCTTCTTCATCGGAATCAACGTGATCTTTCTTGCCAGCACGTCGACGAGAGCGTTTGAGTTTGCGCGCGTATCGCTCCATCTCTTCCTGGGCTTCAGGCCTTGGGAACGCCCCGCCCATCCGCTTTCTGGCAGCTAGCAACCATTTCGTGAGCACACGACCTTCGATTGAGCCCCGAGCCACGACAATTGGAGCAAACGGCACATCGCCTCCGTCTTCGTCGCTGCCTTCATCGCTCGAAAACTCGTCAGCGCGCAGCTTTCGCATATCCGCGACGAGCTTGTTTGTACCCCGATTTGCCAAGGCTTGCTGTCGGGCAGTCAAGCACACGTTGCAGAGTGTGAGGAAGGCTGCGTGCTTGCGGAAGTACGCTTTCCAGAGGTCTGAATCCATTTCTTGTGCGCCAAGCTCGCTCTCGAACCCATCGATGAGTCTATCTAGCGCTCGTGGATCGTGTTCCTTTGCCCCGTCGTCCGCCGTCAGGTCCACATGAAGCGTGTATCCGCCATCCTCTCGTTTACCGCAGACTCCACATTCACTTTGACGACTCCCAGCGATGATCCCAGCGACAAGCTTGGAAAAAGTTCGGCGCTTACGAGCGCGCGCTAACCAATAGAGAGCTAAATCGCGCGATGCACCTTCCACAGGCACGTTGGACCAAGCTCGGCGCATCTTTTCCAGGTCGTCTTCCCCGTCCGATGAAATGTCAGAGCGGTCCCCACCAAGTCGACGCCCTTCGCCCATGTTCACCAGTTCATGGTACAGATCACGCACATACTCCGAGTTGGGTCGGCCATCACCTGCAGGACCTTCTGTTGACTGCAGCGTACGTGGCGTGAATAGCTCTGCAAGATGTTGCAAGACCCACGGCCTATTGCGCTCCAAAAATCTGTGTCGGAATCGCTCCGAGTTGAGCGCCTGCAACTCCAATCGCTCGCGTTCAAGCTCTCGCTGTCTACCTGCACCGAGTGCAAGCTTGGCGGCCAGATCTTCGTCCAGTGTGCCATCAGCGAGTTTGCGCGGCTTCCACACTTTGAACTTGTCACCAAGACGGATGCAGCTCAATTCAAGCGCCCGCATCAAGTAGTACACGACTCCGATAATGAGCAGCGTGATCGGGTCTCCGAAGAAGCTGTAGCTGGCACGAAGACACACGGTAACCCCCAGCATACTCAGCAGAATGCCAGCCGCGTAGACGATCAGCAAGAAGTACAGCTGCGACGAGAAGCAAAGCAAATCCAGACTTTGACAGCTCGGATGAATGCTCTCGTCGGCTGCAGAGTGTGCGAGCGGCCACCGCGTATCTCGCGTAGCGAAACGATGTCTCTGGTACGCTGAGTACTCATACAGCTTCCATCCATGGGCAAGCTCCATCGTGTTCAGCTGCAGAGCTCCGAGGACGAAGTTGCTGGGAATGATGAACACCGAGAAGAGCGCGTAGTACAGCAAATCTGTCTGTCTAACGCCGTAGAGTGCTGGCATGCGCGTGTCCTCGCTGAAGAAGGCCTGAAATCCGAGCAATATCGGCGCGATGAAGAGCTCTGTGAACACGACGCTGTAGCCGGCCATCCCTTCAAGTACTGCCTCCACGCCTGCTGCTTGGTTGTCAATCTTCTCACACACTCGCGCCCATTCTGCTTCTTCCAACGCTTTTTGCTCGCGTGTACGCCGCCGTCGCTTTTTCATTCTTCGTTGAAGCGAGAGCCTCCACTTGGGCCACAACGCGCGCATCTGACGAAGTAGCGGCGCTGTATAGAGGTGCTCCATCATCACCAAAGTCAAGTTCACGAAGTAAAACAGCGTGAAGCCTATGAAATCTGCCGAACCCATGGCCATCATACTTTCTGAGGCGGACAGAACAACGGCAAAGGGCAGCACCAGCAGCTTTTCGTGCAAGAAATGCTCCAGCACGAGCTCCATCGCAGCGCGCATGATCTTGAAGAGGACGAGATAGCCATAGATGTTTGCTGTGAACGATGGCGAGTACGAAAACTCCCAGAAGACCAGCATCGAAGCCATGAAGCACAGTGTTGTGAGCAAGAAATTCGCACGCTTCCAGGCTCGCGGGTCCCAGAACTCGTTTTCCTCCTCTTCTTCTTCTTTATCGGCTTCGACCGAGAACGGATCCTCGGGTGTCGTCACGGTCATCTCCTTGTACGCGTTGTCTTCCGATTTCGAGTCCATCGTCTGCGGCACGAGCAATTTCGATCCTAGCATGAGCAAGTAGATGCCAATCACAATCAAGCTCAGACCTACGCGACCATGCTTGTAGTTTTCTACGCGTGTCACGTCCAGAGAGATTTGGTCCAGCCAGTCACCTGCCGTGGCTTCGAAGGATGCTGAGCTTGGCGTTGTGAGTGGAGTCGTCGAAGCCAAGACATGCCACCAAGTGTAAATAAGCACACATGCAGCAACTATCGGCACAGACCCCACAAAGATGCCGATTGGAGGTGCCGAAGCCACGTTCTTCAGCAGCAGCTTCATGCGGAACTTTGGCGGGCGCTTCATCTTTGTGAACAAACGATTGATGACCCAAATGACGAACTGCAACGAGAGACAGCATCACACTCAAGTCAGTTCCCACATCGACAGGAAATACCCTAAAACATCATGTACCTACCCCAAGAATCATGCTGGCCATGGCGACAAGGGTGAAGAAACCGAGGTAGACATCCACGGTAAACTGAAAGAGGTTCATGAGCTCGAACCAGTTCAGTGGTTCCCAGGAAACCTGCAGCGTGTACGCTTTCGACGCCAGTTGATTTGTCGCTTTGCTGAACGTGCAAGGCGAAATACCCTTTTTGGCTAAAGTTGCAAGCAGTTCCGCCGATCGAGTCACTGCGCACAGCTTGCCAAAATTTACATAGGCTTCTACCAGTCTCTTTTGGCCGGGAGTGACCTGGTAGTAACTCAGATTGAGGTACACTTCCTGTGGCACTGCCAACGGTACTCCAGCATCTCCAACTGACAGCAAACAGAGACTCGTTTAGTGCTACAGGCTAACCTTGCAAGACATCACCAGCAAGCTACTATACCTTTGACAGGAATGAGGGCGTCCGTGCCCAAATAGTTCTGCAGCGTATCGGAGCGCCCCCAGCCAGTTCCTGTATCGGCGTCACCTTCCGCCACAAAGGCATCTGAAGCTGTTGGATCACGCGTAATGTAAAACAATATTGTACCCGTGGGCGCCTCGTACCAACGCAGCTTCTCCGCGCCACCCTCGAGATTTTCCTCGTACAGACACGACAGACTCACACCGCGCTGGAGTGTTTCAAATGTCGTGGCTGTTGTTGTCGACGCGGAGCTGGACGTCAGAGTCGATGCTGCGGACGATATTGACGAAATAAGCGACGAGGCTACTGCCACCTCAACCGTGTACTCGATCAAGCACCTGTCAGCGTTTGGTGTGAGCTTTTTCCTCCACGGGTATTGGTCTACCTCCACGGTTTGGTCGTAGCTCACCAGTATACAATCTGGATGGGTCTCCAGCATTTTGAAGAGGAAGATGTTCGAGTCAAATCCACGACAGGAAGAAAAGTACGGCAAATAGGGAAGAGCGAGGAACGCCGACCCGCCAAGTTCCTGTGTCCACCATGAATCCGAGCGCTGCGTGACCTCCCATGGATCGGGAACGGAGTACAGACCGAAGTAATCGGTCGGTGTGACCACCACAACCTCCCCATCGGTGCTGCCATTGCTACTCGTGTTCGCAACAGTCACCGAGACGAGCTCACCAATGCTGTTCTGCTCAGAGTTGCGAATGTAACCACGCTTGCTCGGCAGTTCGGGATCCCCGACGAAGATATCGGACATGCGGTTGAAGAGAACTGAACTCGCCACTTGCTGCTTGTACGTAAGCGTACCAGCTACTCGAACATACTCCTCTGGCAAATTCAGTGGGAGCATGATATCGCTCGTGTCTGATTGCTCCAGGACAGAGAGGAAAGTGTTTGTGGACGGCGTCGACGGAGAGTAGTCGGCGCGTCCAGGAGTGAATACCGTCAGGTCGAAGCGTTCTTGGATGAACCCTTGAGCAAAGTCGCGAACGTAAAGTCCATGTACCAGCTCCACCGCTATTGTGATCTCCGTTTCTTCAAGTGCGGCGATACTGAACTGCAGATAGCCGTGCTTGTTGTCCGGGAAACCTCTGTCCTTCATTACGCTGTTCCCGAAGTAGTAAGGCATTTCCTGTCGCTCACACGAACAACATCCTGCAATGTTCATTGTCTCGTTGCTCCCGCTGGCTGCTGCACTCCTCGATATTTCCGCGAGAGGAAGCGTCCGCCTTTCGCAAAAGAACGGCATTTTGTTGCAAATGATCGTGTCTCCGTCGTAGGTCTGCAGACACTTTTCGTACAACCGCGTCGCCGTAGCGTTATCACCATCAGGATACGAGCACTCGGGAGGCTCGTTGTCCAGGTTACATTTGTACTGCGGTGGACAAGGCTTGCAGTCCTGGTACACAGAGATCTGGTAGTGAGCGCCGTACGTGATGTTGTGTTCAAGTTGCGTCGTGTTGATCGTAAGTACGGCCACCTCAAACGGCTCAAGTACGATGCTACCCAGCCCTTGACCTGTAACGCCGGTCAGATCCTGGAACTCGGTGCCATTACGTAAGCGAGCGCTCGTCAATGGCACGGGACTAACACGTTGCAGCACCTCGTCACCAGTTTTGATGCAGTTGTAGATGTCATCAGCGCCTACTGCCGACGTTGTGCCATTTGGACACTTGAACATCTCAGAGCACGCACAAGCATCCAACCTGAGCAGATCCTCTTCACTCTCCTCGCTGGATCCAGAGATAAACCCAGCGATGTCGGATGTTTCATCACCGAAGGTCTCAATCAACTCGACAGCATGGTGCAAGTCGTACACGAACGGATCCACCGGAGCAACTTGTGCCGCGTATTTCGCGTTTACCAGAGTGCGAAGCTCTGCGTACGTGTGTACCACAGTGGTCTCAGTCCACCCAGTTTGAAAGCTTACACCGCTGCCGTTCACACGCACAAGAGGTGCTAGGTCAAGTGACTTTGACGCTCGGGGGCCCGGGAACGTGCACTGAATAGCCGAGTTGTGCACTTCAGCCCATCCAAAATGTTTTGGATCGTAAACTGTGGGTGTTGCGGTCGATACATCCACCGTGCACTTCCAAAGCTGGAACACGCTACGCACGACTTTCGTTTGTGCTATGCAGTCGCAGTCATTGCGCCGAAGAGCTAGCTCGACCGTTCTCCACTTGTGATCTCGCGCACACAAGCGATTGCGTTCTTCAGCGCGGTTCACCACGAGCCGCTTATCAGCACTGGTTGGCTCTTGCCTCAGTCGGAATATCCCCAGGAGGTCTTCATCAATGCCGTCAAAGCAGTGCATGTCATGCGCAGAAACCACTCGAATATCGCCTTCGCCAACGTATTTCGTGTAGTTGATGTCCAGGAACGGATTGCTGGCCTCGCTTGAGAGGCGTCGACGGAGTGCATCGTTAGCGATCTCACCGAACAGAGGATTCGCAGTTCCCGTTGGGCAAAAGTAGCCGGCCGGACACATGTAGCGCTCCTTCTGGGACTCGGCCGTTCCCGCTACACAGTATTTCCCCGCTGGACACAGTTCATGAAGCTGACCCCGCGGTGCATCAAGTGTTAGGTCCGGCGTCGTGCCAGCTCCACAGACGTAACCCGCCGGACAGAGATGAGAGAAAGCTGTATCGGCCGTTGTTGATGAGTCGCACACATAGCCTTCGGGACACGGCTGCGCCTGCGATACCAATGCATCGGTAGACGAAACCTTTGACCAGACCGACGAAGAGCAGAAAATGTCGGCCTCGCAAGTGCCTGGGTACCATTGCTTCTTGTAGAAGAACCCCGGCGTGCAGTTGCGAGCAACGTCATAAGCTCTTGAGACCGGTAGGTCAATCGCGAGTGAGCCGCGGGCGAACATATTTGGGGCCGGGTATTGTCCTGAATCACCATACCCTTGATGGGGGACGCCAGTGCCCGTGCTGATCTCGTAAAGCGGCCCGTGAAAATCTGCAAAACGTTGGTACAAATCCGATCCTCGGGGCTGCGCGTTCTCGTAGCAGCGTCCATTGTCACGATCAGGAAGAAAGTGGACACCCCGCCCCAATTCATCGACCCAGGGCTCTAACACCACACCGAAAAAGTAATTCGACCCTCGTTCAAGACACTGGGCAAAAGTTAGGTTGGCAGCCACAGGCATGTACACGGATGGCAAATCGTCCACAGTACACGGATTCGAGATGCCGTCAATGGGACAAACAGTTCCGGGAGCACACTCAAGGCACTCTTCAAGTCCACGGAGTTCCCAGTTCTTGGACCATGTGCCTTGAGGGCAAGCGAGACATGCTAGACCATCGGCAGACAAACTACCACGATACGAACCAGGTGAACAAATAGTAGCAACCGCCGTGCCGTCATCCTCGCAAGTTGTTCCTGGTGGACACGGCACGCACTCTGTCGACTCAATTGTTGGTGCGTAGTAGCCTGGAGCACACTCAGCAGCGGACACAGTCCCCTCCAGCTGAGCAAAAGTACCTTTGGAAGTGGGAATTGGTGCTGCCGTCCCGCTCGGACACGTGAATCCAGGAGGACAGAGTCCAGAACCCTTGGGTGAATACGACGCCAATTCACAGTAGAAGCCGGCTGTACAATTCTGCGGGTAGCTGTAGTCTCCGATGCGAACTTCGTCGGCCACAACTCCTTTGAGGCAGTACGTGCCAGGCTTGCACGGATACGGTCTCAATCGAGTGTCATTCCGGAATCCGTCGGAGGTGGCTGTGCCTTCGAGACAGTAGAAACCTCTCGGACAAAGACTGTTTGGCGACGACAGGGATGTCTTGCTACACACGTAGCCTGGAGGACACAACGCTGGCATGACTCGACCATACCCTGGACAGATAAACCCAACCGGACACGAGGTACAATTCGACTGCGCTGTCATGCCGTTAAAAGTACCTGGAGGACAAGGCAAAGATGAAATGTGCCCTGTTTGAGGACAGTATGATCCTGCAGGACACGGAATGCGTGTGCCAAATGGACAATAGAAGCCCGGCGCGCACTCGCCAAAGCCTCTTGGGTTTGAGCTGCCCTCCGGACAGTACATTGCCTCAAAACACGGCTGCGCTGTCGAAAAGTTCTTCATGAGGACGTCGCTAGCTGCTGTACCGGGGTGACAATATGATCCAGCAGGACAGGCAACAGGTCTTCGTAGTGCAAATTCAGTGGAGTCGTAGTCAAAGTAGGCGTCTTCGACTTGGAGATTATCCGCGTCGGATAACTTTACACAGGAATCGTCAAGACAGAATCGACCACGCGTAGGGCCAGCGAACGAAGAACCTGGCGACAAAGGAAGCTGCCGTAACTCCATCCAGAACCGTGAAGGGTGAGCACTTAACTGCAGACCGAAATCGTCCGTCTCGTTACGCCAGCAACCGCTCTTTCGAACTTGAATACTTGCAAGCGGGCTCTTGGCATGCTGACGGCGCAGTGTTGTAGGTTTCTCGGCGGCCGAAGATGAAGCGACCAGCATCCCTGAGTAGCTAGGTGTCGGGGTACAAGTCGTAGCAGTGGTTGCTGTGCCTTCAAGACAGTAATGTCCTTCCGGACAAGGCTGATCGGCTTCTTCGATCCCAGTAACGTCACAAACGTAGCCCGCCGGACACAAGCGTGGCACGTGCATACCCGTGTGCGGACAATGATAACCTATCGGACATCGGAGACACGCAGCTTGAGCAGTCTTGGGCTGGTACGTTCCTCGTGGACACGAGGTAAACACTGTATTGGCGACACCAGGACAATACGTGCCTCGTGGACACGGAATTTTGCCGTTCGAACCCTGGAGCTGCTTCGGACACAAATACCCGGTGGGACACGCTCCAAGGAACTCGAACACAACGTGGCTGCTTGTGAAATCCTTTCCGTTGTTTGACACCTCGAAGAGCGCGTGTCTTGGCTGTGCCAGTTCGTGAAACTTGTTTGAGCCACGTCTAGCATCGTCGTACATCATGGGGTGCGCAACCTCACACAGCAACAGCTTCGGGGTCACAAACGTCGCTGGGAAAGTCTGTAGACCAAGACGACAGGAGAGCGCCGTCGTGTTGATAAAGTTGCGTCCATAGGCGAAAATCGCGAGTGGCTCTGCGCTGTCAAATGCACGGACCGGGGCGATCGCTTCCACGGATTCGTCTTCGTAGTAGAGGAAGTTGATCCCGCTGAGCGAGAAGTCCTGTTGGTTGTTGGACACCTCGAGAGACACCAGACGTGTGCGATACTGTGGGTAGTAGTGCGCGTCAGGGAACAAATACGCGCTACCAACGTTAGGATCCGCGTATTTATTGTGATACTCTGGAAGTGGAGCGGGTACTAGCCCGCCACTGTGCGTAGGCAAGGGGGGCGTTGTGCACTGCATTTTTGTCGAGCTCACGAACACTCCAGGCGTCAACAGATAGCCGAATCGGCAACTCAGCAGCGACGAATTCACGAATGCCATGCCGTCTACATCAATCCTTGTGCCTGCCGTGTACGCAGGGCCAAATGTCGGGTAAATGGAGCGCATTCCTTGCTCAGCGTAGTAGATAAACGGAACGTATGTGTCCGTGTAATCCTGAGCGTTTCGAGTCACCTTAAGCGTGAAAACCCCGGGACTGTGAGGCGGCGCCATACACAAAATCTCATCGTAGCTTTTCCAGCTAGCGACGACAACGATCTCGGCGAATTTGCAGCGAACAGCATGAGATTTTCTGAAAGGCCCACCCGTGATTCGAACCGAAACGTTCCCTGTTGTGGCTCCGAGCGACGGGAAAACGGAATCAATCTCCAAATCACGGTCGTAAGTGAACACACGCTTGCTCTTTGTGAACGTGGACCCAGCGTCGTCCATAGCGCCAAACAGCCCATGGTTTGCGATTTCCATGTATACGTCGCCTTCTTCCAACCCACTAGGAGATATACAGGTAAATTGACTAGAGTTCAGGAATGCTGCAGCTGCAGTGACCCGAGTACCAAATCGACAGCGCAGACTACTCGTGTTCTGGAAGTTGATACCGGTGACTAAAATCTCGGTTCCACCTTGCAGGGGGCCATGGTTTGGTTCAAAAGAGAAGACATCAGGTGCTGGTGTGTAGCGGTATATAACACCGCTCGTCGAATAGTCCTGGCCATTTGATGAGACCTCCATCGCCACTTTAGCGCCATCAAGACCGTAACCTTTTTGAAGTCGTCGAACTACAGCATCAACCGAAGATCCTCCGATTGCTGCTGCGTTCACTTGTAGCATATTCATATCGAGAAATGCTCGCGGGAAGGTAACAATCCACTCGTATTCCCAATTTGATACGACTCGCCCTAACGACACAGTCGTTCCCTTCAAGCCCTGCAGCAGTGAGATTTCGCGCGCCATAGTCGCTGTGTCAACGTTGAATGGCAGGCTAGAGGTTTTCTCTGGAGTACAATAGTCTCCAAGTGTCAGCTCCGTGCACGTTTCCTTTGTACTCAGTAACGAAAAGGACCCCGACAGAGGAGTCAACGTCGAGGCATAAACTACCACCTTGATGACAAGATCCGAAGGAGTGCTTGACCCTGCCAGGTCGATACTCAGCGGCAGGGGGACTACGCGTGTGCCTTCGGTCATCAAGATTAACCAAGTGAAGCCTACGCCAACTGCTGAAGGGTACCGTTCCACAATGGCAGCTCCTAGACCCGAGATAGTATCGAGCACAGCTTTCAATTCTCCAGCCAGCATTGATGACGAGGCGAGACTCGTACTGCGTTGTCCATTCCACACCACATTGAAGCTCGCAGTTGGAGCTAGCAGACTTCGATAGATCGAGAGGCTTTGAACCTCACTGCGCCCCCCACTGCGCCTCGACTGAACGTTGGCGATTGGTCCTGTCCCCACTAACTTCTGCGGGTCTGCAGTCATTAAAGCTGGTGTCGCTATGGACGCATCAAGTGACAGGAACGTTACATCCCACTGCACTGAGTTTCCTTTTTGTGCCCGTGACACACTGACAGACATCAAACTTGGCAGCTTCTGGAGCTCGCTCTGTACTGTCGCCAGACTTGCGATTTGGACATCGATATCTGCCGTTTTCTGACCTCGGAAGCCGATCTGGAAGGACCCGCTGAGTTTTAGTGTCTCCTGCTTTATCAAATTCACTTGCATAGCGACATTAGATCCCAACATTGTGCTGCTGTACTCGATCTTGACGAGTTGACTAGGCTTTGGCATCCCCAATGGGAACGTCACTCTCCATGTCATCCCACCTGATGTACCCGGCCCCGAGCGTGTCACCTGTATGCCATCGTCAACGGGTATGGATTGAAGAAGCTGAATGGCTACTGCCAGCTCCTCCGACGACACATTCCACTGGAGTGGTGGTGTGCGAAACTCTCCGTACGAGAGTGAAAACGTTCCACTGATAGGTTTCACGCCTTCCTGGAAGGTTTGAGATTGTATTTCAATTCCCTTCCCAGTAAGACCCTTGTCTACGAACTGGAGCTGCCCAACGTTCCCAAGGTCTTTCGGAAACGTAATGGAAAATACGGTACCAAAGCCTGAAGAAAGCCGCGCTACGGCCACGCGAATGCCCCTCCCAATCCCGTTCATGAGCGACAACGTGTTTTCCACTTCTGACGCACTCGCGCTTACTTGGATTTCAGCCGAGTTCTGGGCATTCCAAGTAAATGCAACAGGGCCAGTGATTTCATTTCCGCTTTGGTTCTCCGTGATAGTGACGGTAGGTGACTCACCCTGGAGGTAGACATCTCGAAGCTCCAGCATAGGGACGTTGCCGGCTGATCCGGGAAAAGTTACTAACCAGGATCCACCACCATTCACACCTCCAGTCGTCGAAGTCACAACAACATCATCAATAGATGTCAACGCGTTCAGTGCCGCTGCTACCTGAGTAGCAGTAGCATCATAGCTCAGTGGTGAGGTCACTTGTCCACGGAATGTAAGAGCAAAGTCACCTCCCAAGCTTCTACCGGTACCGACTGCAACCTGAGCTACTGTTTGTACCGCCCCGCAGGCCAAGTCGGCCAGATCCCCAGCCCAGTCAACAAATGTGATGACCCAAGGACCCCCTCCAGCACCAGATACAGCAACACGCCCAAACGTTGCACTGTTAAACGCTGCAAGAACTTCCGTCGCCGACGCGTCAAACTGTATAGCACCCGACACTCTTGCACCGAGTGCACACGTAAAGCTTCCACTTGATAACGCTGTTGAGATCTGCTGTTGCTCACCTTTCGCCCCTGGCGAGTCCGGTGTTATAGCCAATTCCCCATTTCCACCCGCTAAGTTACTTGTATCCGAAATAATGGTTCGAACACGGCCCGGATATCCTGCAAACGATATCTTCCACTCGTAGCCGTTGTTCAAGATTGGACCCGTTCGTGAGACGGACAGCACGTCCTTCGAAGTCATTAATTCTTTGAGAGCATTCATCACTTCGATATCAGTTGCATCATAGATAATGGGTAGTGTGGTCGCTCCATCAATTACAAGAGCAAAGGATCCCGAAAGCGGCGCTCCTTGCCCTTTAACGCTTTCTGCAACAGCCATAGAGAGATCGTGTGAACCAGAATCACTGAGAGAGAGGTTATGAATTTCAAGCATAGGCACGTCTCCAACGCGCTCACGAAACGTAACTGTCCAAGTGCACGAGCCAAGAGAACCACTCATTGACTTGGTGATATCGACGCTGCCAACATTGGCAAGAGCTTCCAACGCAGACTTCAGCTCTTCCTCCGTCGCGTAGGATGTTAACGTCGTTGTTTCGTATTCCTCTAATACCAGTCGAAACGAACCTCCGATAAACGACGTGGCCCGCAGTTCAATTGATTGTACTTCATGTGCCACTGATGCGATCGAGGTCACAAGTGTGAACTCCTCACCTGAATAAGCTTGCGAAGTGACCCGAACTAACTGCACCTCTTGGACAGCATCACCGGAGACTGTTAGTGTCTGAATTTCTGGCACGTCAATATCCCCAGAGGTGACTATTTCTTGCACGGTAGGCTGCAGAGGTGTGGAAGATACGGTGATGCGTTGGACTTCGGGAATAAACGTTTTGGATGTCAACCGGATACGTTGAACATCGTGGATTGATCTCAACTTCGGAGCGGCGCATTGCGCAGTAGAAGAAGATAGCACCGTAGCGGTCGTCACTGCGTCTCCAAACCGACACATCACAGTCTCAGCTCCAGCCGTAAAATTCCCACCTACGACATCCACAAGCTGGCCTCCTTCGATGTCTCCGCTTACTGGATAAATGCTGGAGACAGACAGGGGGGTTACGTACGTGAAAGTCAGGTTAAACGCCCAATAGTCAACAGCATTATCCGAAATCTTGACTACCACTTGCTTTGGAGAAACTGAGGCTGGCGTTCTGCAGCCGACATGCGTTGCATTTGCGTATTCTGCGGTCACCACCTGACTTCCTATCTTGCAAGAGTAACTTCCATCTTCATCAAAAGAAGTACCGAAGATATGGAGAAGGGTGCCTCCACTTATCACACCATTGAGTGGTGCCAAGCGAAGTGAGCTTGACAAATCCACGAAATAATCAAAATCAGCGGCGTATAAATCAAAATCCACAGAATTGGCACCAATCGACAAGGAAACCATCCTCGCAATCTGTACCAGAGGAGAAATGCACACTATTTCGTTCGAAGTTACTGCAATTGATCCTTGAACGACTTCTGTACCGAATCTACAAAACACAATTGGATATGGATATATAGACGAGAGTGACAAGCGCACGTGGGTTCCTCCTTTGATGGGCCCTCGCGTCGGTCTGGCCCACACCACATCCAATGTTTTGAGATCTGTTGGTGCCACCACTTCTTCGTTAGGTACCGGGTTGAACGTAAAGTGTTTGCCAATTGATATAAAATCTACTCCATTCTTTGAGACAGCAACTGTGGCAACAGCAGATGCATTTTGATACCAGAGACTACCGGGGTAAGGCAGAAAAGGCTTCAAAGACGGTGTGATGCAGCTAAGGTAGTCGTTGCTGAAAACCTGAGCTGGAACCGTTATACGAGATGGCTTTGGTTGGCTTGGCAGCTCAATCATAAAAGCACAGGAAAATAGAGGCGAATTGATCACACCTGTCATGTTAATTTTGAGCTCCGTGCCACCAGTGCATGGACCCTCACCTGGAAACATCGAGATAAACTCGAGGGCGTCATAGTACTCAAAAAAGGCCTGCGACTCCGAAAAAAAAGCTTCTCCTGTCGTCTTCGGATTGAATGCTTTTAGTTTCACATAGGCTTGTTGCGACAGTTCTTGGGCTGGTGCAAGACACCAGGCTTCACTGATGTTGACAAAAGTGGCCGGAGCTTCACGATCTCCAAGAACACATACCAGTCGTGGCCCAGCAATGAAATTTTGGCCTTTCAAGGTGATATTGGTACCCCCTTCAACTGATCCAGACAGCGGACTTACAGACGTGACCAGGGGGATGTCAAGATCAGCAAACTCAAGGTCACCTGCAAGGGTACTTTGTCCGTTCACGTCTACATTAAGCATTGACGACGTAGCAGATCGGAGTTGAACCCAGCCAGCCTTGACATCTTTGCAATAGACACATGTGATTCGTTTTGCGTCAAAATGGAGGGGGCGCACCTGTCCTGCATCTGAAGCAAACTCAACAATCCATCCGTAACCATCTCCATAAGGGTAAGGCGTCTGCTCTAGCCGTTTACGCTCAACTTTCACACTTTCGTAACCCCCAGTACTTTGCAATAATGCCTTCACATCGTCTGCGGATGCGCTGGCACTTAGCACCAGCCAAGACGTACCATCGATTGAAACAGAAAATGTACCTGCAATCGGTGCGCTTCCGTATGCATATATCATCCAGATTTCTCCCCATGTAGCACCGTTGATTGTTGTTACTTGAGGCAAATCCACGTACAAAAACAATATTTTAGACTCCTGAAGACTCGTATCTGTTGTAGCGGTTAGAGCATCAAACGTCTGTATCGCCACGCTGACAACCTGCTTGGACCCAGTAATGTGCGCGGGTGAAACACATTCTGCTGTCAGGGGTGTTTTCACTAGGGCCTTAACTATGGACGGCCCAAAGCCACAGTACAGTGTGTCGGAGACACTGAATCCCTCCCCTTGGATATCAACCACTGTACCCCCTCGGAACGGCCCCGATGTGGGGTCGATGGAATGTATCGCAGGAATATCTTCGTACAGAAAACGTAATGATTCTGATGTGTAGAACACCCCGTCGATGGAAATCGAAACCTGCACACTTGCGGCCTGTGGGGAAGCTGGCAGTACACACTCAATCCACCCCTCGCCAAGATTCGTTGCTAGCACGACTTGCGTTTCACCCACATGGCATTTCATGTTCTGGTACAGCGAAGAAATGTGCTTGCCATGAATTTTCACAGAAATGGGTCGACGAGCGATTCCCTTGGACGGCTCCATCCGCAGCAACTGAATTGGGACTTGGGCGAGAATTTGCAGCTCGCTATTGGAGAGGTCCTGCCCATTATTGGAGATCTCGACACTTAACAAGCTCTCAGGAAGCCATGCTCCACTTGGCGCTTCATGAAGTAAGCACTCAACGACACCAGTGGAAATGAATAGTGCAGGAACTCGAACTTCTCCAATAGAACAGGACAGCAGTGGAGTATCCAGATAGTTAGCTCCGATGAGGCGTAGTACGGATACATTATTTGCTCTAATCATTGTAGGTAAAATCGTCGTGATGGTAGGGACCTTGTGGTAGTAAAAAGAAATCCCCTCTCGTGACTTGTACTGAAGTTCGGCATCCGCTAGTCGAGCCACGTAGAAAGGTATGAATCCAGCCCTGAAGTAGCTGGGGGTCACGCACTCGGCAAGACTTGCGTTTATCACCTTAAGAGGAGATCTTCTGGTACCGAAGACGCATCCGAAATCTGTTTCGTTAGTGCTACCGCGGAAGTTGGATCCAAATACCTGCACCTTCGTGCCTCCCCCAACAACACCCAATGTCGGTGTGATATCGTTCACCACAAGTTTCTCGTGGTAGAGTACCTTTACGTCATCGTTAACGAAATTGACACCATTGAGCGCAACGTAGACGCCGTAGATTCCAGCTTCAAGATACGGCGCAGGACATGAGATCTGAAAATTTGAAATCCACCGCGCAGATGTTACTGTTCCTTCGTCACCAACTCGACAAGTCATCGTCTCCCTTGCTGTCTCGGTGAAGCCAACGCCTTGTATCGTGAGGTTAATATTCGTCTCAGTAGCTAGTACACTAACTTGAGATGGATACACAGAGTGCAGCACCGCCCGTGGCCGAACATAGAATGTCAGACTTTCACTGTAATCTACTTCGTTTGCTGTGATCGAAATACTAACCACGCCATCAGCAAGTTGTTCAGGGACTTCGGCTATGGTTATTGACTCTGACACAAAGCCAGCAGGAACATATCTTGGCTTCCGCTCTACATCAAATCGCACTGTCATTCCAGCCCGGAATCCAGAACCAGATAGTGTCACAACCGTTCCTTCAGCAACGGAGCCACTTAGTGGCACTACAGCCGTCAACTTTGGGAAAATAGAGTAGTAAAACTCGATAGCAACTTGCTCTCCGTGGAATCGATCCTCTAAATCGGAGGATCTCCAATAGAAAGAGACTGGAACAACCGAGGAGTCCTTTACCCCTGGTGAAATGCACGTCACCTCGTTTTCAGCAACCATCAATGCTCGAGTGTCTTGATCACCAAACGAGCAAAACAGCATAACATCATCATCTCTTAGTTTGTTGGCATTTGTCAGCGTAACTCGAACAAGTGTTCCTCCTTCGACTGGGCCAGTTGCAGGGCGTATTGTCGTGATGTAACCACTTGGCTCGTATGTTAACGGCATCTCGAAGAAGATGAAATCATAACCATTGTTGCATACCCCGATATTTACACCCGAAAGCCGGGAGCGTCCAACTGGACACCTTACCATTGTAGAATTAATAAATATTGCCGATACCGGTAGTACTTGCGACCCTATGTTACAGGATAAGCCACTCGTATTGAGAAAGTTTGAGCCTCTCACAGTCACTACAGCGTGTCCGTCCTCCGGAAGACGTTTAATTGAAACATTAAAAATTCGGATCGGTATGTCATATGCAAACTCTACTGAGTTTGAATAAATACTGGTACCAATTGCGACTCGTACTGCAGCAATCGATGCGTTATGTTGATCCTCCGATTGGGACGGACTCGTGCATGTAATTTCGCTCTGTGTAATCGTAGTTGGGACGACCGTAACGTTGTCAAATAGGCAACGAATTGCTGTATCGTCCAAATTTTCTCCATACACAGTCATCAATGTTCCACCACTTGTAGGACCCCGAGCAGGCACGACTGAAGTAATTGAAGGTTCCGCTACAAATTCCAGATATATTTCGGACATGTATCGTTGCTTTCCACTCAGTCGGATACCAATTTCCGCTTTGCCTGGTGTCCACAACGGCGTGTAACACATCAGCTCTGTTGGTGTTAGATAGTATGCTGGTCGCGTCACTGTATTGGAAGACCGGATGAAAATGCAATCAATTGAAGAGTTCGTATGAGCGGATTCTGGTGCTAAAATGATGTGCAGTTCGGCTCCACCATTTGCAGATACTCGCTGTGGAAATACGCTCTGGATATCGATATAATCGTAGTAGTAGAGAGCTTGGCGGCTTTGCGTATAGTCAACTCCATTCAATGTGACTTCGAGAGTCACATATCCTGTACCTTTGTAAGGAGGAGCGACGCAAGAAATAGTCGTTGATGAGATGAATTTACCGGTACTGCCCAGAAGCGAATCACCAAATTGACACTGCACTGAGCTGGTGGATATGAAATGTTGACCAGATATGAGTATCTCTTCTCCTCCAATCGTTTTCGAGATGCTTGGGTACACCGATGTGATCGTAGGTGGGTCATAGTAACTGAACCATAAGGGAACTTCATCTCCAACAGACATACCAAGAGCGGAAATCGCCAGCTTCACTCTTTTGGGGGATGCTGCATCAGGAGTGATACAGGACAGCGTCGAAGAATTAACAGGCACTGCTACCACAGTATTACCATCAAACAGACAGTGATAAGCAAGGGTTTCGTCAACAACTCCACGCACCAAGACCCGTGTCCCGCCTAAAATACTACCAGAAGTTGGATAAATGCTGCTAAACTGCGGCGGGTCATAGTAAGTAAACCCGGCGCTAGCCGCTCCAATAAACGTGACTCCATCCAAGCTAACTTCTACCCCAAACGACAGCCGGTTGAAAGAGTTTAATGTTTGGCTAGAGATTCTTGACAGTACAGGAGTTTTACATCGAATTTCTGTTCGACTCACATACGTAGCTGGGGCTAAATCATCCCCAAAACGACAAACCAGGTCCATTGAGGGTTTGAAACCTGCTCCACTCACTTGAATTTCAGTTTGCTGGTTCGTAAATCCTGACGTTGGCTCAACAGAAGTGACTGATAGCGACTCGTACACGGTCAGCTGCTGTTCTGCAATAGCGTATTCTTGTCGGTTCCATGATATTCCGAAGGAGTAATTTCCAGGTAGTAGTGAGGGCGAAATACATTCTTGAAGAGAGCTCGAGATAGTCGTCGCAGGAATATTGTTATCATCCCCGAATCGACAATAAAACATGTACTGTGGACTGAAATGTGTACCCTTCACACGAATAACAGCCCCGCCCGACCCCGAGATGACACTTGGGGTCATGGAGTCAATCACCGGAGGTGGAATGAACACAAACGTTTGCGTATTCAGCGTATACCTTTCTGCGTTTTGCCAAATTGAGACAGCAACTTGCCCACTGCTACCTGTAAATGGAGATAATACGGTACATTCGATCTCTCCAGACAAGATTACATGAGCTTTTGAGAATACGATATCGCCGTTTGTACTTTCAAATCCGCACTGATACGAGATCCCGGTCTCGATCTCGACACTCTCGACGTGAGCTTTTAGTGCTATGTTTCCACCTACTAGGCCTAGTCGCGGTTCAATCGAAATTAATTCTCGTATTGCAAAGTACTGGAACGTAGCCGGTGAACCAGATGTGTCGACTCCGTTCATAGTTAGTGCTACGGACACGACTTCACTGCTTCGCCCCGGAGGAGAAATGCAAGTTACCAGATTGTTTGTAAATGATGCGACGTCGGATAGAATCGATCCAAATCGACAAAGTATCATATTGTTGATCATATTTTTGATCAACTGGTCAGGTGCAGACAGACTAAGTGTCACTTGTGTTCCTCCTGCGGCAGTTCCTCGACTTGGAAGTACTTTTTCAATGGTAATATCAGGAACGAAATTGAAAGACAATGCAGCACCAGTTATTGTGAGAGCACGATCTACCCCCACGGTCATCATTACGAACCCTGGGCGATAGGGTGGAGTTTTGCATTGGATCTTTGATGGTGTCGCGCGTTTTGCGCTTACGCGGATATCTCCAAAAATGCACCATATCTTACTATCAAGAGGAGCAAAAGTCACGTCAAGTGTCACAGTCATCCCCCCACGACTTAAGCCAACGTTCGGCGTCACTGCAATCAGCGCTATTGGGGCTGCAAATGATACCAACACTTCATTACTGTTCGTCGTGTTCGTGGACAACGATAGAGGTAGATTTTGGATCTGTTCGCCAACCACCGGGGTTGTACATCGAATTGTTGAGAACGAAAGTATCTCTGCTGCAAGGATGAATCCCCCTCTACCAAAATTGCAATTGATAGGGGAAGTCTTCAAGAATCCTGCACCTTGCACTATGAGTTGCATTCCACCTGAGTTGGCGACAACGGTAGGGTTGATCGCATTTATACGGATGGGAGACTCGTACGTCAGAAGCTGGGGGGAGGGAATAAAGTTCACGCCGTCGCACGCAATTGAAACCGAATACTCCCCAGGGGCCAGTTCTGCCGAAGAACAGATCAATTTGGTTGGCGAAATAACCAACGCGCGAGTTAATACACCACCCATTCGGCATAAGGGAGTAGCCATCTTGTCGCGGTGATAGAAATTTAACCCAACAATCGTCAAATTCACACTTTTTTGTGACGAAAACAATGTTTGAGGGGAAAATGAAGTGACCTCTTCGTTGAGATAGTAGGTATAGGTAAGCGTATTCAATAATACCTGTTGACCTTGGAAAGTGATTCCGAGAGAAATCGATCCAGGGCTATTCGCTGGTGGGGCCTTGCAAGTCACGGTACCAGGATAGTTGATAGTTGCAGGGACGGAATTGCCCCCAAAGACACACACAAGATCATCCGTGAAATCCAGTGCTCGATCTATCCCCACCGTTACAATAGAACCTCCTCGTACTGGACCACTATCAGGAACAGCGCTCACTGCGAAAATTGGCTTTACAGCTTCAATAACGATATCTCGTCTAGTCACGACGTATCCACCACTGTCCTCAATTGTTACAGCGTATAAACCTTGTGCTGCCAACTGTATTGCTCCTTCAAGCTGCTCAACTCGCAAATCACTTGCTGGATTAAGCGATACGACAAAAGGCGTATTTTTACCATTTTCGGGAACGAGAATCATTCGATAGGATGAAAAGAAGTCGAGCCCTTTAACGACAATAGTACTAGAACTCCCAGTAAAAATCTTCGTAGGGTAGATCCGAATTTCCATCATCGGAAGTTGGTATGTCCAGTAAAGCGTTCCAGCTACCATCGTTATAGTCTCAACAGAACTGGGTGAAGAGACACCAAGTCTTACTATGGCCGTTCTGTTGGATGGGTCTGCACTTTTCGTAAACCACTGCCACGGGGGAACTAAACAAGAACTCGACGATTCATTCAAATAGGTCGCTTCAGTAACCATTCCGTCAAATGAGCAGACCATTTTCAGGTCCGGAATAAATCCAAATCCGTGAATAACCACGTTGTCTCCACCAAATACAGATCCGCTACTACGGCTCTGAGAGAGTATGATCGGTGGCAGATGATAATCTAAACTTGTGTTGGGTCCTCCAATAAAATCAACCGCGTTATTCGATACAGATACGGTAACCTTTCCTGGAGCTGAGATCAATGATAGTTTGCACTTGATGGCGGAACGCGATAACAGGGTAGCCGGCACCTGATAAGCCTCTCCAATTCGGCATGAAAATGCTTCAGGGTGCATGACCAGAACTGATAAAGTAATTGAAACTTCGATGTCTTGATTTACGACCGCGTGTCTTGGACTCATATCAAGGACCTCTAAAGAAGGTGTTAGCTGGAGTTTTGTCCCGCTGCGAGTGAAATCGACTCCATTCGCCGAAATTTCGAGTCTGACGTAGGAGAAAACTCTGTATGTGGAGAAGGAAGGTGTCACACATCGAATCTCCGTCGAATTAATTGCCATGGCAACAACAACAATGTCAGCATCGTATCGGCAATACATGCCGATTTCAGGGAAGTTTTCTCCTCGAACAGATACAACACTTCCTGATCCCATCGATAACGCTCGAGGCTCAACGTGTAGAATCACTGGTGCCACATAATACTGAAATGGTTTTGTGAGCTCGAGAATGATTTTGCTATCACACTCGACGGCAATACTAACATCGTCCGGATTTTCACGCGGCGGCATTGTGCACTTTAGTGAAAGATTAGTAACATCAACGAAGCCAACAACTTTTGAGTCACCTACAATGCAGTATAAAGCTTGACACTGCGAGACTTCGATATCGAGAATTGACAGGATTGAGCCACCGACAGTAGGTCCTGACGTCGGGAAAAAATCTCGGGCGGTTACCGCTGAAGTAAACGTGAATGGTAGTTCGGTATCTATCACATCAACTCCATTCATTGAAAAGCCGAAATCAACTGTCCCAGGATGATGAACCGGTGCACGACAGAGAACTAGTTTGTCAGATACCCACTCGGCGAATGACGCGTGAGAAGGTTTTGACCCAAAATGGCAGGTCAGCGTCAACAGGCGAGGGAAACCTGCTCCTGACACGCGAATCCAGCCGCTGCCTGTTTCCGTGGTTGTGTTAGGGTAGATTGCGGCTACTATAGGGTCTGTAAAATACCAAAATTGCGGTCCTGTGACGTAGTTCTGTCCATTCAGTGAAAGTGTTGTCGCCACTGGTCCATCCATTCGCGTCTCATTAGCTGGCACAGTTATCATGGCACTTCTTTCTCCTGTCAGACTACCTTCAACGATAGAAGAACCGATTTGACAGGATACATTTCCCATCCACATGCTAGGGATCATATTATTCCAGCGGAATGTGAGTTGTGTTCCTCCGTTCACGCTTCCTACCCGTGGACTCAGTTCAATCAGCGATGGCTGCTCATAAAAGACGTATGATATGTTCTCTGTTGAATATTCTTGGCCATTGGACGAGAATATAACGAGCAATGGTCCAGGGGATGCCCAACTCGCTGTATCTACAATGCAGGTCGCTTCTGAAGCACTTATAACAATAGCTGGCACTGTGCGATACCCGAAAATGCACGCACTTCTGGGCGTACTGATGAAGTGTGCACCTGCAACACTTACAATTGTGGTGCCGGTGGTAGGACCTTTACTAGGAAAAATACTAAGAACTGTTGGGTCTTCCACATACGTAAAACGAAGAGAAGCGACGCTGATTTCCAACCCATTCAAAGATACAAACACCCTAACATCTCGTGGCCCCGAGATCAGAGGCGGAATTCTACAGGTGACTATCGTATCACTGATGAAATGAGCTTGAACAAACGTAACCCCGTTCAATACGCAACTGAGATTGTGTCCATCCTGAAAAAATGCCCCCGATAAAGTAACAAATGTCCCTCCAGATATGGATCCAATCGATGGTGTTAGACGCGTGAGCTCCACTTCGCGATAATAGCGGTAAGGAAATGTTGCTACAGGCGAAGAGGTACTATTTCTCGTTCGAAATATTTCGACAATCCCCGATAAGTTAGGACCCGTCCAACGCGGAGGGAGCCAACGGAGTTTGTTTGTTTGTATTAAATACGCTGGGGTCAGCTCAGAACATACAAAGCGGTTGAGGGAGCAAAACCGACCAAAGATCGCTTGAGTTTCGAGCGCCTCGCCATTTGAATTGGAAACTCGTGAAAGTATAACAGGGGTTTCTCCGCGTACGGAGGTGAACCGTGGATGCACTGACCACACACCGTCATCCCAAACAGTGAGCCTGTTGTCTGCAAATACACCGACCATCGATAATGAAACATCAATTACACCGACAAGGACTGAGGCTTCAATTAAAGTTGCCGAACCACAAATTAGCTGCGTCTCAGATACAAATGTTATCTGGGTGAGTTCGTTGCCGATAATGCATCGCACGTTGCTCGAATTGAGAAAATCTCGCCCGTAAAGGACAAGTTCAGTCCTGTCATGCGCGTAGACTTTCTCTGGTTCAAATCCAAGCACAATAGGACTCACAACGTACTCAAACCGAAGAGATTCGACAGAATAGTCTTGCAGATTGTTGGTCACTTGCACAACTACCCATCCAGGGCTATGTGGGGGTACTACACAAGAAATCGATGAGCCTGATAACCACGTTGCTGCAGCCACATCCGAGTTGCCAAATTTGCATCTAAGGCCTGCACTGCATACAAAGTTTAAGCCGCGAATAGTTACAGAATATTGTCCACGCTCAGATCCACGTGTCGGACTAACCGAATTCGCAACTGGGGCAGCATAATAAGTAAATACCAGCTTTGAAGCACCTACGGCGGAGAAATTTGTTCCTGAAACTGAAACTGATACTGTTGATGCCCGATTTGGAGGAGATTTACAAAATATCTGTGCATTAGATAAATACTCGGCTGCAACGTTCGTATTCCCAAAGCTGCACACATAGCCTCCATCTATCTTAAATGGGCCACCACTGACCATCACTCGGGTTCCCCCGCTCTCAGGACCAGTTGAAGGTCGAATCAAGTTTATTAATGGTGGTACTTGCGAGCAATATTCCAGTGAATTCTTCAGGACGTTAATACCGTCTATGTAGAGCGAAAATTTGCTACATTTTTGTTGCTGCACGGGCGATATCGGACATTCGATAACAGTTTGATTGATAAAAGTAGCTCGCATTTTGAATCCGTCGAAATCGCACTGCATAGGAACATTGTAAAAGTACTTTCCCGTCACTGTGATGAACGATCGTTCAGGCTTCGATCGTGATGTAGGTACAAGCATGCAAACCTCTGGAGTCCGGACATAAGTGAGCGTAATGAATTCATGGCTGCACTCATCCTGATCACGTAAACATACTCGCACATCCACTGGGCCAGGGAATCGTTCTGAGGTAACACAAGAGCCGGCTGTGCTATTGAAAACTGTGATTGGTGCTCGGTCGTACGGGTAGTATGATTCAAATTGACACACCATATCCAGAGCTAAGCTTCTCCCATCAATAATCAGCGTTTGGCCCCCCGTAGCTAGCAATAGCTTTGGAGCTACAGCGAGGGGTACCGGTCGTGTCAAATATTGGAACGGAGCTTCAAAAATTGTATCTTGTTGGGTAGCTTCTCTCACTCGCAAAGTTACTGGGTCAGATGAAGACACATTGGACGAGTAAAATTCCTGTGGCGTCGGCATTGAACAGACACACATCGACGCGTTCACGTAAGAAGCGTCCACAGATATCTCTGTAATTGCCTCTCCATACAATTCACATAACAAATCTGCCTTCGTGTGAAAGTTGTGACCCATCAACGTTACGTCAGTAGTGTCATCGTCGTTAATTCCAAAAAGTGTAGAAGCATAATCCACAACAACCGGTGGGTAAAATACGAATAGCACAGGGTCAGTGGTAAAGTCTTGGTTGTTGTTCGTCACGCGTACAGGAACAACACCGGAATTCAGATATCGAGGAAATTCGCAAATGATCTGTGATTCGGTGTCAAATCTCACGGGGCGCACAATTGTCGTGCCCATACGACACCTCAAAAGATCCGAATCAACAAACCCAGCGCCAATAATCATCACCTCAACATTTCTTGATCCGAAGCTGTGCTGTGGTGAAACGTAGTACACTCGCGGTTGAACTACAAACAAATACGATCACAGTAATTTGTACTTGCCTGAAAGTATAGTTATACACGACGTAGTATGTACCTGTAAAGCTGAATGTCAGCTTGCTGTTTGCTTGAATGTCACCCACTGAAACGTGTACGTAGGCCTCTCCAGGACTAAAAGGCGGAGTAGAGCAAACGATTCCCTGTTCATTTACCCAAAACGCACTTGTAGTAACGGATGTGGATTCGTTCTCGCGGCTGAAAACACAACTCATGTTCGCATTCGAGGAAAACGCTTCTCCAGTAATAAGGAGTCTTGTCGACCCGGAATAGGATCCAAATGGCGGTAAAACTTTGTGAAGAACAGGCTCAGCTGTTCAATCAAAGAATAACACGACGTTAACTCTCTTAATAACGGGTTAGTACGATACGAAATGTAGAAAATCAACGCACCAATATACTCAAAAATCACCGAAGAGTTGTCGGCAAGGTGAGTACTCAAAATGACACTAACACCGACAATGCCAGCGCTATGTGGAGGAGCAACGCATTGAAGCTGTGAAGAAGACTTTGCTGTTGCAGCGCTGGTTACATTGCCAAATTGACATAACATCGGGAATTTCTCGTTAAAGCCACTTCCGTCAATTAGTATTGTCGTGTTCGAAGACGCCAGACCCATTTGTGGCACAATTCGAGAAACATGGGGGGTCATAAGGTAGTGATACGATAATTCAGCTGGTGTAACGACTTGTCCGTTCAACTTGCACTCCACCATCACGGCAGCGGCTCCCGTCGTGCTGGGAGGCGTTTCCAAGCTGACACTTGTTGAATTTTGAATCTCGGCCTTTACAACCATGGATGGACCAAACGTACACAAAACGAAGTCTTCAGATGGATTGAGCCATCGTCCGTGAAGAATCACCGCTGTTCCACCATCAACACTCCCGTATGAAGGCATAACAGACTCCAATCGAGGCAAATCCTGGTAGCGAAAGAGTGAGTTGTCCGACGAAAAGATACTCGCATTTATTGAGATTTGGAGCTGTGAGTACCGTCCGCTGCGGCTGGGAGGGGTAAGGCACTGCAGCATGGTATCAGTCAACCGCGTTGCCGGAACTGGGGTCTGATCATCGAAGTGACAAAAGAGTATTTCGTTGTCGAGGTATCCTGTACCCGTCACTAGCAGTTTCGTATTCCCTTCAAGAGGACCTTTTGGAGGGTAGATGGATGCGATTGTAGGGGCTTCCAAGACAGCGAACGCTGTACTAGCAATATCAGGCCGCCCACGGTTTAAACTTATTGAGAGACCAATCCGGCCAGTTTTATCGTGTGATCCATCAAATTCACACAACGCGATAGCGGTTGACTTAACTACAGCAGCTACCGGCTCGGATTGCGAACTAAAATGGCAAAAGGTGTCGTTCTTCACGAAATTCTGGCCTCGCATCGTGATATTGACACGCGTGCCTTTCGCCACAAACGTTGGTGAGATGTCGAAGATGTCAAGTGGTAGATTCAATGCTTGTGAAATATTGTTGCTGCGTGCTGGATCATCCAAAATAGATTTGTTGGCCAATTGCTCACCGTCAGAAACGTCGCTGGGCAGCGTTAGAGGTACCCTACCTGGAATTGGACCAGGATCCGTAGGGATAAACGCTGCGACAGGTGTATAGGTAAATGACAGTTGTGTGTAGATTACCGATGACTCCACGATAAAGTCAATGAGTACCGTTTGGGCGCCATTGTCATTCCACTTAATATCGGGAATAACACAATACAGACTCGATTCATTCTCCACTCGTGCAATTACCCGAGAATAATCGCCGAAGGCGCATGAAATTGATAGTGGAGTGATTTCATTAACCTTGAATCCATCGCCCTTCACTTGAATCAACTTTTCGGTCGCAGATGTTGGTATAACGCTCTCAAACGTCGGTAGATCATACAGATATACAGTTGCTGCTTCGCTAGACAAATGAGTACCGTTGTTCATGCTAACACGAAGGGAATAATTACGATGGGCTTCGAGTGCTGGGGGGAGAGGGCACGTTATCAGTTCAGTTGTAATGGCATTCCCCCCCACCAATACGTCTCCAAAGTCACATTTGACACCATCGCTTTTCACAAAACCTGTGCCTCTCACTGTAATAGTAGCATTCGAGCTCCTGGCTACGTAAGGGGTATCGACACCACGGATAACAACCGGTTCGTGCACGAGAAGATCGGACCGACTTCGCGTGAAATCGTAGCCACCATTCAGAGAAACACTAATCTCCATTCGACTGGGAGTCTTTGTAGCCTGAACTGATTCGCATCGAACCCCTCGACCCCCATTCGTTACTGTCGCCAGAACTTGTTGCGCTGCACCAATTCGACAAACAACTCCTCCAAACGAAACCAAATATTTCCCAGATATCTCGAGAGATAAAGAGGAATCAGTTGGAACTATGGCCGGCGAAATAGCGTCAATCTGTGGTGGGGCGTAGTACTGAAATAATAGACTTGAGTTTGAAAAATCGAGGCCGTTCAGCGCGACTCGAATAGGTACAGACGCAATCCCACCAGATGCGCCCAATGGATCCCACGCCGGACTGATGCATCGTATCACCGTATTAGAGACGTAGTAGGCTCGTGCTCGTCTATCGCCAAAACTGCATACCACATCCGCTGCCTTCACGAAGTTTGTTCCACTAATCTCAACGCTGGTTCCTCCTGTTGCTGGTCCCGCCAGCACCAACGCCGTCGATAAGGTAATATAATCATGAACAATGACGCGCGGAGCATTCACTTGTGACGAGAAGTCTTGAGCATTATTAGATACCAAGACTGCGTACGATCCCGATTCACTAAAACGCGGGGTTGGGCACTGAATAATTGTATTCGTCACAAAACTTGCCGCAGTCGTCCTGACTTCAGCACTTGTCACTTCACCATCGACCACAAAGGCGCAACAAAGACTAGGGAAGTCGCCAACACCACTCCCTGAAATGGTCAGAACCGTTTCAGATTGAATTGGTTGTAGCTGGGGGAAAACTGTCTTTGGTTGTGGCATTGGTGTGAATGTAAATTGAAAACTCATAACCTCAGGAAAAGCTTCACCTTCGATCGTTAGAGTCACATCTGCTGTACGTGTCGTATTGGTGTAAGTAGTTCTCCAGCTCAGTTTGGTAGAACTTATGTATTCCAGTTCTTCAGACAAATTCTGTTCATACGAAACTCCATAGCGCACATCATTGAGAAAATCACGGCCGGAAATTGTCACCAAGGTGCCACCTGCAGTCGGACCGTTTGACGGCGAGATCTTGTCGATAGATGGCGTATTCACGACTGTTAACGTACTTGGTTGGCCCGAAAAATCCACGCCATTCACAGAAATGTCAACCTTCAGAACGGCTCGGCTCGTATCGAAGCGCATTGGCTCAACAACACATTGAACTCGGGAGGGTGAAAGAAATACTGCTTTAGAACGCAAACCGCCTACTGAACAGCTCGAGGAAGTCAAATCGGCGAAGTTCAATCCAAATACATCAATAACTTGCGGCGTAATAGAACGCAAAACCTGTCCTGGCGATAGCCGAAATATCCACGGGCGCTTGCGTAGCACAAACTCCCCCACCACAGAGAAGTCAACGCTGTGCTGGGAGATTGAGAGGTTGAAGGTGTTCCCTTCAATGTCAATTTCCGGAATTTCGCAAGTGATCGAGTCCGATGTCACTGTATATGGGAGATCATCGACGTTGTCGTTTATTCGACACATCGAGAACCGACTGTCAAAGTTTGGAGAGCCTTGCACTGTCACTAAAGATCCAATATGAACCTCTCGATTTTCCGGCTCGACGGACCATATCGTGAGTTGATGTGTCACCGTGTTACCCACTGTGCTCGTCTCGGTGCCGAATATGTCCTCCGCATAGACCAACTCGACAGATAATAACTCATTGTCGTCGACAGTCGGCAACGCCGCATTGTACTCGTTGGCATCCGGGTCGATAGCCTGCCTCATGCTGACGGTATTCTCGAGTCGATCTTTCAGATAAAAATGTGGTATCACCTCCGTCTTCTCAGCTGCAGCTACCGGAGCTGTAACAGTATTCGTGCTATAATCTCCCGTATCACGGATGATTACCTCTTCCGTCGTCATCAAGCGATTCAACTCCGTTTCGGTCAGAGCCACATCGAACGCAAACACAGAATTGATGTATCCCTGGTACCCATCCAGCGGTCGGTCCGCCGCAGCCCCCACTACGAGCAAAGGACTAGCAATACTTTGCACCACTAACCGAACGTCAATCATCTCTCCATCCACGAAAACTGCGGTTGACTCTTCACTAAACACCACTGCAACAAAGGACCATTCGTCGACCGCCACGGTTGCTTTTTCAACCACTTGGTCGCCCACTTTCCACCTTCCTTGATCCACACACACCGCCCTGCCCACACTCGATCCATTCTGCGACAACAAACACCTACGAGATGACAACAAATAGGTCATTTCCAGCGTTTCAAAAGGTATCGAGCCGAGCCATCTACGCACCCTGAATTAACCGCTGCAGTTTGGACCCAGGCACCGACCGTTAGTTGTGGAAAGTTGCGGCTATGGATGTCAATTGGGAAGTTGATCCCCGAGCCTTGCTCCAAATGAGCTCCAAGTGTTGGATTCATGCGGATCTTCGTAGAGCGAGGTAGTGCGTCCTGACTGTAGCCATTTGGGGTCCCGTCCGGTGCGTAGTCCTTTGCGTCCGAGAACAGCGGGTAGAACGCCACGAGGTGACGGGGAAGTAGAGCGATGATCGGGTTGCTGATAGGATTCGATGCAGCAGTCACCGAGAGCAGGTAGAGCAGAGGTGCAAGCAGTCGCAGCGCCATGCACGTCATGGTGGCAGATCTCTTGGGCGTCCTTTTGATTTGAAAGTGCCTCTTCAACAATATTATTGAGATCAGTGTAAATGCACCGCCAAATGCAACAAAAATATTGTTCTTACTTGGCTCTCTGTGATGTTCGCTTCCTTATTCGTCGTGCAGATATGGTTGTAGGTAGAAGCAGGATGTGGGTGGGTGGGTGTGCGAGGAATCAGTATAATGAGCGGATCTTGCGAGAAAGCGTCCCTTCACTGTAGTTTCTGCACGCTTGCTGTCCATGAGTGCAACGATGCAGAGCGTGGATGGTGCTGCCACCTTGCCCGTGTGGCACGCAGTGATCATCATATCTCTGAGTTTGGGCCTCGCTGCTCTGCTGCGTCAAAGCTTCCACTTGGCGCACGAAATCAACCGGAAGTCGGGAAAATCTGTGAGCCCCTCCGTGATATCGGAGCCTTTGCTGTCCAACGGTCATGAAGAGTCGAAACTACGTGGAAATGCTGGAAACCCATCGCGGTGTCGAGCGTTGGATGCGTTTCGGGGATTGACGCTGTGTCTGATGGTGTTTGTCAACTACGGAGGTGGAGGGTTTGCTGTCTTCAAGCACAGCGTCTGGGACGGACTGACCATGGCAGACTTGGTGTTCCCGTGGTACGTCTCTTCTTTCTACACATAACACATTTGATGCTGATTGTGGTGTTTGACCTGTAGGTTCGCGTGGATTATGGGGTTTAGTATATTTGTGAGCTCTTCTGGTCGTCGCTACCCATTTATCCGGACTACTCAGCGAGCAGTGAAGCTCTTCGCATTGGGTCTCTTTGTCAATAATGGAGATAGTTGGAGTGAATGGAGGATTCCTGGAGTGCTACAATCACTTAGTGTCGCGTACGTGGTCGTCGCTGTAGCTTCCTGGTGCTTTCCGTGGCACAAGCACGGAACTGTGAACCAGCATCGACTGTGGGGCTTTGTATCGTGGCATTTGATGTTTGGTGTACTTCCACTAGCTGTGACGAATCTACTGCTAACGTTCGCATTGCATGTGCCTGGCTGCCCAACGGGTTACGTTGGCCCAGGAGGTGTGGCAGACGATGGGGAGTATCGTAATTGCACTGGAGGTGCGCATTTGTATGTGGATACCCTGGTATTTGGACTGAATCACATTTTCCAAGCGCCAACTTGCCATCAGCGCTACCAAACGGGTCCTTACGATCCTGAGGGGGTCTTGAACTGGTTGATGGTCGCTGCTACTGCGTACATCGGGTATTTGCAAGCTGCATTGTTCACGGAAAGACGCGAGCAGTACGAATTGGCTCTGGATGACGTGCATAAGCATCGAATACGGCACCTCCTCGTTAGTGGAAGCGGCCTTGCGGTGCTAAGTATCGCATCTGGAGGGATCTGGTTATTTCCTGGTGTTCCGTGGATCCCGCTCAACAAGAACTTGTGGTCTCTTTCGTATGTCTTACTCAGTTCGGGCTTGGCAGCACTGGTATTCGCAATTTTCGTGAAACTCGTCGATGGTGGAGCTGTTGAAGTGTGGCGCGGTGCTCCCTTCGTCTCCGTCGGGAAAAATTCGATCGCAATTTACGTAATGGTAAGTACAAAAGAAGAGCTACCTAGCTACTGGTGGTTCGCGTACTTGGCTAACTTGTGTTTGGCCATTTGTACAGCACGAAGTCTGCCAGCTATTTGCCCCATTTTCAGCAAAACCAGTGAGCGCTGGAGAAGAAGTACCACATTTTGAATTGCTGCTCTTTAATCTCGTCGGCATGATCACGTACGAATGAATTTCCTTGTTCTTAGACTGTGACGTTGCCCAAGCCACTAACTGTTTCATGTTTGCAGGTGGATTGTCGTAGCGCAGTGGATGGATCTTCAGAGGATCTTTATCAAAGTCTAAGACATGGTACATGTAGGCACAATAATGTGATGTGCTATTGTTTCTAGGTGTAGTTGGGTGATATCCTATTCTGTTTACATTTGTTAGTCGGCGCATCATAGAACAGCGACAAAGAGTCCTGTTGATGTGCTCGGAAGTAAGAACGCCGACGAGTTGTCCATGGGCGTTCGCTCGCTCAGCGGCACAGTCACAAACCGAATGTGTGACCTGTTCGATCCGTATTTGTCGATCCACGAGTCCACTGCTGCATCCGGATGGAGTTCCATCGACGGCATGATGTAATCGACCAACCCCTCCACGACATAGCTTGATGTCGGCACGTCGACCACGTCCTCGCCTGCCAGCTCATTGTCCTCTTGACAGGGATTCCAGAACCAGCGGTCGCCCCAAAACTCGACGTCGCCGTCACCTTCAAAGCTAAATCCGTCCAGCTCCTCTTCACTCTCGCTGCTACTCCACTCTTCGTCGTCATCTTCATCGTCGCAGAGTTCGGAGCCAGAGCTGTCGGTGATGTCGTCGTAGCTGCAGGACTTGCTGGAGCAGGGTGCAAACAGGTCCCGGGCCCAGATCACCGACGTTGGCTCTGCTGGGAGCGCGGGCATGGCGCTCCATCGCATCGCCCGGTCCACAAGCTCGAAAGTGCTCCATGGGAGCCCCACCACCGTCCGGAACGTGCGCGCGAGGAGCGCCATGGCCACTTGCGCGTTTTCCGCCGTTCTCTTGAGTTTTCTCGTTCCTGCACTTGAGTCTGCGCCGGAATTCCGAAGTGAAGACCAAAGAGTAGCAGCTAGCGGAGCGACATCTCGGTGGCAGAGATTTCCCGAAGAAACCGCTTCAACATGGAATCGAGATGGCTACAGTCTCCAAAGAGACTCTCGATTCTGACAACTGCTCTCCAGCACGAAATATTGATGGAGAACGTCCCTGACGTCCTGCACTGCTGTACAATGTTATAGCGCCCTCTGCCATGCGTGGGCTCGTTTGGATATTTGTCCTTCGTGAGTAGAAATTATGATTGTCACTAGGGTGCGCCGTGTTGTGGCGCTTGGTGCTACCCTCTCTGCCCCAACCAAGCCGCGTTGACGACTTTACTGTCTATGATACAAGTGATAGGTACTGCTGCAAGTGACAGCAACAGTGAGGCCTGGTCGTTTGCCAGGAGTGAAGCGCCTCCCTTTACAGCAGGGGGATGTAGAATCCTGCGAGCTGGGGAGGCAGCGCACGGGTCTGCTGAGTCTCCACTTCGGGTACAGTCGCGACGTACGTGAAGTCGGACTTGCTGGAGCCGTACCGATCGACCCACGAGTCAACGACGCCATCCGCGCCAAAGTCGATCGACGGCATGGCGTACATCGTCGGCCGGCGGTAGTGTTCGTCTCCGTGCTCGAGCCCGAACTCGTCGAGCTCAGCGCTACGTTGACTAGCCGTTTCGTACTTGTCCTCGCAGCTGTCGACGCTGTTTGTCGAGCTGGGCGGAGACCAGAACCATCGTTCACCTTCGTAGGCGTACAACACTCTCGCGCCTTCGTCGTCCGAGTATTCGTCGAGACTCACTTCGTCGCTGCTCCAATCTGCATCCTCGTCGCCGGAAAACAACCCGGAGCTGCAGCTGTCCGTGAGTTCATCATCAATCGATGCCAGTATGGAGTCGGCTTTCGAGGCCGTGAAGACGTCGTCCGCCCACGTGGGTCCTTTCGGTTCGGGCGGGACGCTCCACAACAGTGTTTGCTCCATGTGCTTGAGGACGCTCCACGGCATGGTCGTGACCGTGTCCACCATCCTTCGGACAACAGGGAGAACCATCTTGGTCTCGCGACCAGAGACGTCAACCGAACCACTTGCAGGTTCGTCTCTGATGTCTGCTTGAGAAGTGAAGGCACCCACCGAGCAGAAACCAATGCGAGCGTGCGATCAGTGCCGGATTTTCGTGTCAACTGCGTTGGCGAGTGAAAACTCCCGCGGTCGCCGTTGCAGCACTCCAAGACCGACAAATCTCTTGTGACCAAGGAAAATGAATGGAACAGCTGCGCGGGTTGCGTGAGTGAGTTGCTTGCAGCACGCGCCAAATGGCCGACGACTGAGGATTCCAACGTGCCAGCGTCGCGGCTCAAGTCAGTGTTCCGATGCGCTATCTCGCTATCTGCACCCTTTCACGATTCCAGGACGAGCTGATTGAAGTTCAATCTTCAAAACTGAAGGCGTTACGCTTCAACCTGCGATCTCTGAAGTTGCTTTTAAGGTTACACAGAAGATTCTGGGCTGCATCCAGCGTTGCAGTTAGTAGCTCATCCTGACCAGTAATGACAACGCAGTGTCCTGTAACAGCCACAGTGTGAGCATGGTGCCTTGGAAACATTGGCTTCGCATTACGCACATTAAAACCGAAACACTACGCTGAAATTCCTCTGTCACTTTCTTCCTCTCTTCCTTTTTTGTCCACGTGCCCTTAGATATGAACCGATGTCTCCGTTCTTGCACCTTGGCAAGTAAAGTTCTATGGGCCGCATGGGGGGGGGCTACTTGCACGCCTCAAATACACCATTGGCGTGTTACTTAGAGCCACACTTCGTCCGCACGGTCTGTGATACTCGAGGCGTCCGAGTCACGGATAGACGACGATATGGAGTCGCTGCCCTGTCGGTATCGCCACGGGTGGATGATATCCTCGCGGGTGATAGTGCTGTCGTGGAAGCTGTACTTCAGGGCTTCGTCCAGCGCGTCCTCGTCAGCCGTGAGACGGCTAGTCTCCGACGGGGCCAGTGTCTTGCTTGTTCTGACCACCGGAGACTCACGGTCCTCGCTGAAGAAGAAAAGCTCCCAGCAATCTTGGCAGTATAGCTCACCATGTCGACCTGCAACATCGAGCTCTGCAAGCTCGCCAGTGGAACCACACCGGTCGCAGTGTTCGCCCTCCGTGTCTCGACCATTCTGAGAATCCCGGAGAGGGCTCGCAGTAGAACCAATTGCCATGGTAGAGTGGCGCTCGAACTGCAATTCCATCTGGAGACTCTGGAGGATTTCCTGGATCTCCTCGATCATGGTTTTCTTCACAAGCACAACGAGAGCGGGTTTGTTCTTGATGACCTCGCGAACATCGTGAACGGTACGGAAGAGTTCGTTGACAAGAGGGTTGCTCAGCGCACCATCATGAAACTCGTCCTCTTCTTCATGCCCCACCTGCTCTTCACCTGCTTTATGATGTTCGTGCTCTTCCGTCTCGCCAGCCTCCTCTTCTTGCACCTGACCCAACTTCATGCCTATAGACGTATTCATAGCCTCTTTTTCATCAGAAGGGATCTTCTCGTTCTCCTCTTCTTCGTCATCATCATCAAATTCCTCGTGCTCATCGTTGTTGTGATTACCAAGATCAAGCAGATCGTCAAGCGATGCCACACTCGCCGCGAGATCGCGCTCATTCGAGCTATCGATGCTAGCAGCGTCATCATCTGCGCTCTCATCCATTTGATCATGTTCATCATCGTGATCATCTCCAAACTCGATCATCTTGAGAAGTTCCACTTCCCGTTTTTCCTCTTCAACGACAGGCTCAGATTCAATATGCTCTACAGCAACAACCATCGCTTCCGTGGATTTCACCTCTTCCACAGCAGCTTCAGTGTTCACCCCAGTGACGATTTCTTCCACAGCAGCTTCAGTGTTCACCTCAGTAATGACTTCTTTTACAGGAGCTTCAATGTTCACCGCAGATATCACTTCGTCCGGCGTCTCGATCGGTGCTAGTTCTTTCCCTTGCTGCTCCTCAGTCTTGTCCACCTCGCCGCCATCCGTTGAGATCACCGGTGTCGTAGTGCTGTTGTGACTCGAAGTAGTCAGACTACCCCCCTTGACGACAAAGTCCTTCAGCGAAATAAAGTCATCAGCTGGAGCCAGAGGTGCCAGGGCAGCGGGGGTCGTGTCACTGCTAACTGAAGAGGAAGGGTCACCCGATGATAGTCGCGGGGTAACAACCGGTGGCTGGATGGAAATGTCTTTCTGCATCTTCGCAAAGCTTTCATCCAAATTGTGGCTGAATACGCCCCCATTCTTGAGCTCAACACCGTTGTCCACGTGGTTGATATCTTCGATTTTGAACTCCTCCTGGTTGTTCGCTCCTTCAAACTTGTCTGCATGACTCGCATTCCCGTTAGTCTGGCTCGGGAGGTGGTTCGATGCCACGTGGTCGTCTTGCAGAATGGTGTAAGACAAATATTTTGAGTGCGTTTTCCGACCCAGTGGGTTACCGGGCGTGCGAGCCGGCTGAGGGTCCTTTGATACGGGTTCGTCGTCCGAGTTGCCCTCCTTCGCTAGGCAAGCCTTGGCGTAGATGTACATCAATTTGGCCTGCACTGTCCCTTCCTTGATATCAAGCAACGGCACTCCACCAAACTCGCATTCCTCCTTAGGCTTTCCGGCAGCTCGGGCGACAACGCCAGTCGCTTCATCGAAACTCAAATGGGACGAGTTGCTGACTTGACTGTCGCGAGAGGCCAGGCGCGGGCGACCAGGTGGTGCGTGAATCGTTACCGAACGTTGAGCAGGCTTGCTTTCTTCCTGTGCATACTGCTGTTGGCGTCGGATATCGTCGCGCGAGGCAGAGCTGGTCCGAGATCGTGAGGGTGGCAATTGGGCCTGCTGCTGTGGCTGGCTGAAGCGGCCTGAGTCATCATACGGTGGGCGACGGTGCGGGATAATGTGGGCGTCAATTCTCAAGTCAAACTGCGGTGCATCGTCCAGTGGCTCGCGACGGAAATCTCCAGCCACACCATCCTCATTCGTCGGCTCACGACCACGCGCGTAAGCATGCATCGAGTTGTTTGAGTATCGTCGCTCCTTCACCTCAATGTTCGAAGCAGCGAATTGATACTGCGGTTCATACTCATCAATAGGCTGTTTCTCAAAGTACGTGGCGCTGTCTCGCGAGTATCGCCGTCCTTCCGTGCGAGCCACAGCCGGCTGCAATTCATACTCCCTGTCATCCGAATAGCCTTGTTCCGCCCTCTGGGGTGTCGGTTGATCCACGCTGTTATTCCGCCGCGGCGGACGCGGAGCCGGTTCAAACTCGGGCTGAGGAAGAGGCATCGTGGGTTGCCTCGGACGTGCAGAACTGTCTCGTTCCTCGTCCGCCAGATGGGGCAACAGCCCTCCGGCGGGGTTCACGACACGGTTCGACGACGCGTGGAAGCGGAGAACCACGGGTTTTTCAATGACGTGGAGCCATCTGAGCACTTTCTCGACTCCCAGAGACTTGGTCTTCTCCCCGTTAATGGCAATGAGCACGTCGTTGACACACACGCGGTCCATGCCGCGCCCCTGTCCTCTGCTCGCGCTGATAAAGTCAACGCACGGGACGTTCACCTTGTTGTTGTACGCGCGGAACGAGATGCCGAGCGAGCCGCGCTCCCACACGACGCTGAACTGCTTGCGCAGCCTGCGCTCTTCGGCCTCGGCCTTGTCCTTATGCTTGCTCTTGTGTTTGCTCTTCTTCTTGCGCGACTTGGACGAGACGTCGCTGTCGATGCTAAAGTTTTGCTCACTCGGGTTACGCTTCTGCTCGATCAACTGCGCGCGCGCCTGAGCGTCCACGTCGGAGCGTCCACGTTGACGACTCTTGGGCTGCTGTGCGCTGCTGCTGGTGCGCGAGCGGCCGCGCTTGGACGCAGGCTCCTCGACGATGGGCGCCGCCACACCACGCTGCAGCTCCTGCAGGGGCGAGCGGAAGTGCAGCACCATGGGCAGCCGTTCCTTGAAGAGCAGCCGGACAACCTTCTCGTACCCCAGACGCGTCGTCTTCTTGCCGTTCACGCTGATGAGCAGGTCCCCCTCGCGCACGCCCGCCATCTTGAGCACCGAGGGCTGCGGCAGAAGCTGCGCCACGACGGGCGGCATGTCAGCGCCAAGGTCGGGGCGCAGCACCACGCCCAGTGGCCCCGCATTCCAGTTGATAAGGTAGTCCTGCATGCCGTCGGAGGACGCCATACAATCACTCCCGACTTGGGGCTCCGCAATGAGCGCGGAATGGAGAAGTGTGCGCGGAATGGAGGTGTCCACGACGGACGACGGCGGCCAGGTGGTACTGTACCTCGCCGGGTTCACGACATTGATTGGTGGAAATGCGCTGGTGGAGGGAGGTTCGGATTGGACGATATGGAAGGTATAGTAAAAGCAAGTGGGAGACGGCGTTGACGGCAGCCGCCAACGATCGCTGGCTGGCTGTTACGTGCTGCTACATGCAGCGAGGCATTAGCTAGAGCTCTTGCGGCAGTCGCTCGCAGACAGACAGGCCTCCGCTGTTGTGTCTGCACGATCGGACATCTGCACTAACTACTACATGTAGCGAAGCCGTTGCCGCTGATGGCTTCATGTCACTAGCTCAGCTCCATCTCGAACGAAATTCTCTCCAGCCGCCGCAGGAGCAAATAGCGTTGCTCGGCTGGCAAGCCCGAGCAAGTGGCGCGCCACCGAATTTCCTTGCGCGCCGAGCCAAGCCACTCGATTCGAGGCGCGACCTCCGCCCGGCGCTGGACGAGTTACACACGCCATCCAGTCCGCCCATCGCCAATCGCGCCGTCGCCAGTGGCGGCGACTCGCCACAGAGACAAGCGTGCCTTCACACGGCTTCGGGCCACGCACGATTTAATCCTCCTGCTGCAAGGACTGACCTACAGCCCGTACAGTCACTTAAAGTGACTCACTTTACCGGTCCGCATTAGCTTCTCTCATGGTCGGCGGCAAAATGGCGCTTGGCTGGCCAGTTGGTCACTTCAACTTACCAGCCAATCAGATTCGTTTAATTTGTGGATACGTTTTCAATGGAGGATTTCGTAACTCAAAAACAAGTTGCTGCGTAACGTCTGACACAGGAAGACGCCACGAGCACGGTGACGCGAGGGACCCGCTCGGAGATTCTATCTCCACATCGAGAGCGAAGCGAGCGGCTAGTTGTCACAAACTTAAGATGTTTTGGCCCATTTTGGCTGAGATAGACAGACAACTCGCTCCCCATAGCGTCGTTCTCCATAGTTCTGCCTGGGATCGAACTGTGGTCGAGCAATTCGCGCTCAGAGAGTCTCCAGGTCGGCGTATCGAGCGACGGGAGGCGACAAGAACGAGATATATATTGTTGCATTTCGAACGAGGTTAATCTCGAGTTAAAGGAGCGTCATTCAAAGTAAACCTCAAAACGGCGTCGTTTCGAGTAAACCAAGTCGGCGTCTACGAGTCGCGATGATAATGCGCTTCTCTCGTTACCTGTCACGAATCTTACACCCCGTGATGTTGGAGTGCTACTGCTCAAGTCTGTCGTGGAAAATCACCTCGACAACATCGCATACTTTCGTGGGCGAGCCTCGTTGGAAATGAGAACGATTGCATTGGAATACGCTGCTATGGATAATGCTGGGCGTGAGTTGGTGTTCGCCATAGAAATTTGCAGAAAAAGGCTTAACGAGTCGAGAGCAGGACCTGCTCAGCAGGACGACGCGTTGCTAGAGGCAGTTTTGTTGAATTTACCCTCCACAGGCTGCGGATCCTCCACCAGAGGGTTAATTTCGGCCCAGCTACTTGGATTTGCGCCGTTTCCGAGCGCAACTCGTGACGGAACGCATGCTTGCTCGAGAATCGTATGACGGCTACCAACTTGATAATCAAGTGGTCTCCATGGTTACTATGGAAAATAATTGTTATAAACTGCGTATTGTTTTCACGCGTGCGGCGTTGACGAGCCAGTCGGTGGTATCGACGAGGGTTTCGAAGATAAATTCCATGTGATAATTTGTTGAGCAAGTTGACCTTACTACATGTAACAACTGTCGTGAACCCAGTTGGCCATCATATTCCATCCTCGTTTAAGCGCGGTGTACTTCGCAAGGTCATGATCGTGTTCGACATGATCACGAGATAGTCGGAGGCACGTTTTGCGGGGTCATTATTCTTATTCAGCACCGCTATATCCACTATAGTAAATTATGACCGGGTCAGCGAGCGGGAGTTTTTTTATTGTAGCTGTGAATATACTTCATCACCAACAACACCATCCAGTTGGCTTCAACTGCAATAACATTCCTTTGTTTGAACTATTTGCACTAGCTGCAGCGATCAAATAGGGAAGAATGTTTTGCTGAATTCAGATCTGAACGCTAACGACAGAGTTCGGCGCTTCTCGTGTGTGTGATGCTCGCACCATGGCTCCTGACGCCACTGTGGATGGCCCAACGTTTGCATGGGAGAACGTTATGGCGATAAAGCCTGTTGACGGCGCTACCTTATTCCCATTTAACGGTGATCCTCATAATGGAGGAAACTTCGGCTGGTACCACGGGGGATGTTGCGTGTCCAATTTCCCCCTCAAGCGATGGTGGCTATGAAGGACAAGCCAACTGCTGGCGAGGTGCTGCGCAAGTTGCATACTTCGAAGTATCATTCTGGGAGGGAACGAAACCAGTTTCTCGTGATCAATAAGCCGTCAAGAAATTCTGCTGGAGTGTGCGTTTTATCGAGGATGCAATCTCCACTGCTGTGCTTCCTTTTACAGCAGACCAGGTCCCGGTGCCCTCTTTTCCGAGACGTGAATGCGATGGGGCACAGTGACTGCTGAGACCAAGGCAACTTGACCTGCGCTGATTGGCGAAATCTCGAAATCCATTAATCCCAAAATATCGAACTCACACTTTCAGCCAATCGACGCTTGTCCGAAGCCGGTTTCTGGCCAATCATCGCGTGACCCCTCCCAATCGCATTCGCCAAAAGCGGAGACCGCCTTCTTTCCGTTTCGCTGCTTGAAGCCGCATTCGGAAAGAGGTTTCTTCGCTCCCCCCTGTGGCTATCTTCAGAGCCTCCTCTTCTCTCGCACGATGCTCCGCCGCCTCCGCCCCGACGCGTCCACGCTCGCGTGCGTCTCGCACCTGCTGCAGACCACCCGCGTGGGTGCTGCGCCGTCCGCGCGCGCCTTCTCGCTGCTCTCCACCAGGTTCAAGCAGCGGCTGCCCGTAGATCCCCGCGTCTTGGGCGCCGCAGGAATCGTTACGGGGCCTCCAAACCACACCAAAAAGCCTGCGACAGGGGACCAACTGAGCTGCCCCCAATGCGGAACTATTCTGGTCCTCGCGGAGCCGCTCGCGGGGGACAAGTCGACGTCACCAAGCACCCCCTCCCCCTCCACTGCGCCTTCATCATCCGTGCCCCCCGTCGAGTTCAAGAAGGGAGATGTGGTCAAGTGCGTCAGCTGCAATTTGCACTTCGCGCTCAAGGCGCAGCCCCCGGCTCAGCCCAGCCCCACATTCCGCAACGCCGCGGCGGCCGCGGCGCTCAGTTCGCTGAGCTCGTCGCTGGCGCCGGGCGTGCAGACGTCCCGCGGCTCAAGTCTGGGCGGCCCCACGTACAGTGGCAACTTGCCGACACCCGCGCGCGCTGGCCGCATGACCGCCGACGGAGAATACGAGAAATTGGCCAATGAGGCGCTCTTCGGAGCCGCTGCTGGGACGTCGGGCACGACTGTCGCTAAGGACCGCGTGCTGACCCCGCGGGAGATCTACGAGGGACTGAACGAGTATGTAATCGGCCAGGACAAGGTGAAGAAGACACTCGCCGTGGGCGTGCACAACCACTACAAGCGCCTCCACGCGCTCGAGCTGCTGCAGGCCAGGAGAGAGGTCGAAGCCGCGTGTGCCAAGCATGCGCAGGGTAATGCAACCTCGCAGCAGCACCCGCGCGCGGGAGGCGTCACACGCCAGCACGTGGATATCGAGGATCAGAGGCTGTCGAGTATGGGCCGTCGTCTCTTGCTGGAGGAAATTTACCCTGGATCGGACAAAAAGGACACAGGATTGCAGCAGGAACCGAAGCATGCAACTGCTGGGGACAGTACGGAGAAGCCTGTGGTGAGCTCAAATACCCACGTTCATGCAACGAGGTTGCAGCACCACACGCTCGGAGACAAGCTGCAGTACCTGGAGGGTGTCGAGCTGGACAAGACAAATGTCATGCTTGTGGGTCCTACTGGATCAGGGAAAACCCTACTGGCCAAGACACTGGCTCGCCTGGCTAAGGTGCCGATTGTTATTGCGGACGCGACGTGTTTAACTCAAGCAGGATACGTGGGTGAGGATGTCGAGTCAGTTTTGTTCAAGTTGTACCAGGCAGCCAACTACAATCTGGAAGCCACGCAGCGTGGTATTGTGTATATTGACGAGATCGACAAGATCACGCGAAAGAGTGAAAACGTGAGCATCACGCGCGACGTGTCAGGTGAGGGCGTCCAGCAAGCGCTGCTGAAGATCCTCGAGGGGAGCATGGTGAACGTGCCCGAAAAGGGCGGACGCAAGAACCCGCGCGGCGAGTACATTACCATCGACACGACCAACATCCTGTTTATTTGTGGTGGCGCATTTGCCGGACTGGAGAAACAGGTCACGCGTCGTACATCTCGGTCGTCGATCGGCTTTGGCGCTCAAATGCCCAACATGCGGCTAAAGGACAGCGATCAGATCGGCCAGCTCCTCTCGCAGGCAGAACCAGAGGATCTCGTGTCTTACGGACTAATTCCCGAGTTCATCGGCCGTTTCCCGATGCTTGTCAGCACCACGGGCCTCTCAAAGGACGAGCTCGTGCAAGTCCTCACAGAACCGAAGAACAGTCTTGTCCGTCAGTACAAAGCGCTGTTTGCGTTGAGTGACGTGGAGTTCCACGCGACGGAAGGTGCACTTGAGGTAGTGGCCGAGTCCGCGTTGAGCAAGAACACAGGTGCGCGAGGACTTCGCTCCATTTTCGAGCGTGCGCTTATGGAGACCATGTTCGATTTGCCCGACATGAACGACGTGCGGGCCGTGTACGTGGACGAGGAGGCTATCCTCGGTCGCAAGCGGCCTGTGCTCATTCGTGGCGACATGACGCTCGATGAGTACCTCAAGAACCTCGAGGACGACAGCGATAAGCGTGAGGAGGCCGTTTAATCCCCAGCTAATGGCCCGGAAACCCGTTCGACCACTACCTTGCCTTGGCTGCGAGGCAGCGGTGGTCACCCTTTGTGTTTTTATGAAAGGTATTTTATCACGAACCCCAAAACATGTCGACCGAGCCCGAAAAACAGCGAGGAGACAAAAGAAAACCAAACAAAAATATATCGATTCACCAATGCGAACAGCCTTTAGCTGGCTGCAGGATTGAAGTACTAGGAAAACAGGTCAACACCGCACTGGGCCGTCTAATTATGGGCGCTCAGGAATACTTCTGTGGCATCGCATGGAAGCCAAGACACCCGGAAAAGCGAAACCACATCCGTAGAGACCAAGACGGGACATTGAAGCCTCAGATAACACCCGCACAGCGTTCAGCATGGTTGTTGGATCGATGCCGCCGCCTACGGCGCCTGAAGACAAGGAAGAGCTCCGGATCGAGGCACGACGCCAGCGCGAGATTGAGCGTCTGAAAAAGCTTGGTCCTGGTCGACTTCGCTTCATCGGCGTACGTTTCTCCAGCTTTGGTTTTCTTGTCTGCGCTGTAGCATTCAACCACTTCTTTTCTTGAGCACAGGCCGATATAGCAGGAGTGAAAAACCAAGTGGAAGAACGACAGCGTCAAGATGCAATCGATCGCGAAGCGAAGCGTGTGAGCGAGGATGAGGATGCAGCCATACGACGCTACTTGCTGCAAGTTGAGTCGGAAGACGCGTTCGCAAAACGTCGCGAGCTCCTCACGCTGCGCAATGACTGGGACCAGCAGTCAACTGAAGTGTGCGAGGGACGTGCTCGATATGCCGCAACTCGCGCCTTGGGGATCAACCCCGACAACTGCGCTCCGGGGGCAGCGCAGAAATTCGAGGGTGAAGACGCTGCTCGACTTGAACGTATTCGACTGCAGGCGCTGCAGATGAAACAATGGTCAATCCAGAAAATGGCCGAGGATGCTCAGCGCAATGCTAATGAGAGTGAAGACCAGGCTGCATACATGGCGCAGCTCTTCGAGATCGAGCGGCTGATGGAAGAGCTTCATCGAGGCAATGAGCGTGAACGAGCGGCAGCCGCTGCAGAGATTAGCCGCTTCAACCAGAGTCTTCTAGCTCAGCAGCGTCAGGGAGAAAGCGATCGTCATCGTCGTGAGCAGGAAGAGAACTCACGCGAGATTCAACTCACGCTGCAGAGCAACTTCGTGAGCGAGAATCCACTGCAGGCCGCACTACCCGGAATGTCGTTCGACCACCGAGTGCGCGTAGACCACTGGAAAGGCTTCTCGGAGGAGCAAACGAAGTATTATCTCCGGCAGAATGACGACATACTGGATGACAAGGCGCGCCGCAAGCAGCAGGAGCGTGAGCAGGCAGAGGAAGACGCTAGAGCGCAGAGGGAGCTGCAACGTACGCTCGCACACGAAGAGTACCTGGCTCAACAAAGACGAGCGCAGATGGAAATGGATGTGCGCGCCACACGTGAGCAACAAAGACAACAAGCAGCAGACCGTGAGAAGTCGAGCGCCGAGCGCGGACGAGGCAAGATTGAGCCTAGTTTCTTCCAGAAGTTTGGTCAATCTTATCGTTGATGTGTAGCCTATTCATGCATGAACACATAGCTAGCCTCAGGACAGAATGAACTTAAGTGTATCAACCCTTCAATTCTCATCAACAAGCCACATTCCTACCTGGTTCCTTCGCTGAGTTTGATTTACAACATGATAGTTTTGGCGAGAAGTCTGTGCAGTACTGCCGTTGCTTCCTCGAGTTCGTTCCCAGGCAGGAGGTGTCCAGCAGCTTCGTCATTATCTAACGACGATAGAGACGACTCAATCTCGCGGCATAATGACACAAAATGAGTAAGCTTGTGACGCTTCTGCGGTGTGGCTTTCGAGTCCTCTGATGATCTCTTGTTTGACACCGCCGAGGCATCTTGACGGTCTTCGTTTGCTTCAGCATACAACCCAGAAGGCTCCTCAGGGAACCGGCCTATGAAGACACGGTAGCAAGGGCTTTGGTTCCGTAGTAGAGATTGCAGCGTGCTGGCTTGAGCAGTCTCCAGTGCCTTGCTAACCTCTTCTGGGGTTAGCTTTCGCATTGATACGCTCTCCTTAAACGACTGCTTGAGATCTCCAGCTAGCAATACATGCAGAGGCGCACCCGGCAACTCGACAATGTTTGAGTGGGCAACCAGCTTGTACAAGGCATCCAAGCATATCGAAAGCAGCAGTGGCAACTGAGTTACCAGACGACTCACGCTACGAGTAGCAGCGAAAAGTTTCTGGTACAGCGCGAGCAGAAGCTGCCACACCACAGGCATATCACAACCAGCAACTTGCATGTCAAACAACGCCTCATTCAAGAATCGTGCCGTAATGACCAGAGTATCGCTCAGTTTAGACATATTTTGCGTGTTGTCGATGATTGCGAGCAGATCCTTCATGACTTGTGCGCATTGGTTGTTCTTGTTCGACTTCAGCACAGGACCAAGCTTTGAGAGCAGATACAACGATGTTTCAATGGATCGTTCGATGCTGCGAGATTCACTCTTCTGTAGTTTCAGGCTGCTACTCCAGCGCTTTCTGGAAGGCTGGAGCCCTGTTCCCACTGATTGAGAGACCCCGAGCCGTTTGCTCTGTTTAGCAAGTTGAGAAAGTGCTTCTGTGGACATGCGAACCAGAATAATCGAGAGCTCTGCGATATCATCTTGCCGTTGCTCGTTGTCATCAAAGACTCCTCTTAATACGAGAAGACACATATCCAGCACGCGTACCATACCGAAAACATTTTCGCGCTTGGAGGTCGGAGCCTTCGCTCCAGCTGCCAAAAGCTCGAGAATCGTGCCACAGCATTCAAAGCACATTGGGAGGTACTTGCTCACCCACTTATCCTTCATAGGGCCGTCGTACTTTTGCAGGAAATGGACGCCAACCAGATTTTCCAGCAAATGCAACTGAGACGCAACGCGTAGATTGAACTGGTGGCCGGGGCCTTCACTGCTAATCGTGTCAATAACTGCAGTTACTTGATCCATACACACGTCCTTGAGCGCCAGAGGCATATCCGCGTAAATGAAAGCAATCAGTTGTAAGACTTCGCCCCCCACTCCACTTGCAAGCACAAATGATTTTCCGGGGTCGACATCCTCCCACTGGGCGACATCGATAAGCGTCTGAAGCGTCTGCATGGCAAGTGTTTCATTCCAGCACGAACATACGAGTTCCCGCCAGATATCCCAGCACAGCGTTCGTTGCGCCCAGTCAGGATACAGTGTTTGCTTCAAAAGACTCAGCTGCAGTTCCACGACACTATCAAAGCTTGAGAGATATCCCAGCATTAAGTCTGTGAACAGGTTCGTGGCTTCAACTGAACGAGAAATCGAGTCGCTCAGCGCACATTCTCGGTAGCGCGCAAACAGCTGCGAAAACTCAACTGCTCTGTTAGTGTCGCTGAATGGCGTGTCAGTGTCAGCTAGTGCCGATGCATTCGCCGCACTCGAGCCTGCAAACGCTGTGAGCACCAAAAGATGACCCCACTGAATCGAGTTTTCCACATCAACATTGGCGATATCTGGTGGCTGGCGTTGTCCTACAGCCCGTACCATGTCACCAGACGGGTACCACAACAACGTGCGAACATTTTCCTTTGCTTGGTCATCTAATGCACTACCAGAAATTGCCGTCAGTTTCTCCGTTATCTCCACTGCTTGATCTAGCATAGCACGCAGCTCCTGTCCTGGTTTCGACGTCGCAGGGATTTGGGTGTGCCGGACTGCGTATATTAAACTAGAAGCCACGTTCACCATTGCTAGCACACAATTTTCCAGCTCACACTCTAAGCTGTTGGCGAATGCAGCAACCAAGCGCTGGAATGCTCGCCAATACAACTTCAGGAACTTTAGCACACCAAGCTCCGGTGCTGCATCAACTTGCTCATCCAAAACACACAGCAGCCTCCCAACACTCTGTTCAACAGAAGATACTACGGCGGCTAGCACCTCGTCCACATTAAAAGGCTCTGCACACTGCACACCTGCATTTTTTTCATCGGTATTCGCGCCAGCAACTGCAGCGGCGTCCACCAACGATGGACCAAAACCCGTTGCCAGCTTCGCCATGTTCTACATCATCACACACAAAGCACTGGTTATTTAGTCACTCTCCACCTCCTACCAAGCTGTTCACTGCAAGAGTGGCTACAACCTTCCAGACGAATGTCACGGTTTTCAAGTCCGGCGTGGCACTGTCGTCGCCCTCAATTTTGTTCTGCAGACGCAGCAGCAGCGCCGCAACTTTCACCACACAACTTTTCACTTCTCCACCGCCTTCTTCTTCTCCTTCTGCACCCTCCAGAGACTCTTGTTTATCTAGCAACGCGGCGCTCTGATGTACCACAGACAGGACTCGGTCTCCCCACATGAGCCACCTGCGCCCGTCCCCACCGTCGCCCAGGCGCGTTATCACAAGATGAAAAAGCATCAGCAATGTCTCCAGGATTTTTTTATTCTTGTGCACCGTCTCCTGAGAAGCCCAGGTCAGCAGCGCGTCCAGCAGCTCCATGTGCACATTGCAGCCCTGCACCTCTCCGTTTAATTCCGAAATTAACGTCTGCGTCGCAACTCTCCAGCGCTCCTCCTCCGCGGTCAAGAATGCCGCAACATTATCCACAGCTGCTTGGCGGTCTTCCGTAGCTGCTAGAACTAGTAGAATGGCGCGTAGTTCCGCAGCGATGGCGGCAGCGTCGGCACAACCAGCGAGTCGTTGCGCCACTTCCGCCATTATTGTAGCAACGGAGAAAATGCCAATAAGAACTGAGGAATAGTTTTCGGTGGTCGACACCAAATGGTCGAGCTGCCGTGCCGGGACGAAGCAAGTGAGATGGCTCATTCATCAATTTCGGGCGCCTTGGCCAAGCGTCATCGATTTCCGCGCGAAGAAACCAAGCAAGCAAGTCCTACCAGCATAACCCAAGATGCTGTTCACCAAGACGATCTGCGCGCTTTGTGTGGCGGCCGTGGCGATCTCGAGCAGTACAGTAAACGCATCGACAGAGTTGGCGCAGACGTACGGGTTGCTGAGCAAAAACCACGGTGGGTACGGCAAGCACGACAACTATGGCGGGCGCGACGGCTATGGTAAGCAAGACAGCTATGGCAAACACGACGGCTACGGTGGTGCAGGTGCTGCCGCTGGTTTGAATGCTGGTGCGGGAATTAACGCCGGAGCCGCTGTGGGTGTTGAGGGATACGGCGGCATCGGCGGCGCTGCCGGGCTTGGTGGTGGCCTCGGCGCGAAGGGGTACGGCGGTGGTGGTCTTGGCGCGAAAGGATATGAAGGTGCTGGACTCGGTGTTGGTGCTGGACTTCGTGGTGGTGCTGGTGTGGGTGGTGCTGGTGTGGGTGGTGCGGGATATGGTGCGATGGATGCAGGCCTCAGTGGCGGAACCGGTGTTAACGCTGGCGCGGGCTTAAACACTGGCGCAGGCCTCACCGCTGGTGTGAGTGGGAACGCTGCGGGCAAGACCGACGGAGTTTATTCGAAGAGCTCGGGCGCCGCACAGGCGTCGCAGACCTCCGCATACACCGGCGGATATCGCCACTTGCGCGCGTCAGTTCAAAGCTAAGCGCGTCGCAGCACTGGTTGTGGCGAGACTTGACCGTGGACTAGTTTGCGGACTTGGTTGGCGGTGTGCGCCGCTCGACCTGGTCACTCGACGGATCCGGCTGAACCAACCCAACCCACCCACCGGTCGACTCGGACAATGCGCCGAGATATCGCGTGCACGGAGACGTGTGCGCCTTAGTATTGTTGTAGTGCAGTACTTGTAGTTTCAATGTAGGGGTATGTAGTGTACGTACGCCCAATGCAATCATTTCAATCATTTGTTCAGCGTTCGGCGACGGTAGCATGCCCTTACGTCAATATTCTTCGTTTCTTGCTGCGCGCGTGGAGTGGAGCTCGGTTGAGTACCTCCCCTGCGTAGCTGCTAGAACGCCTCAAGGTCTTGCTGGGCAACTTTCGGTGGTCGGATATTTCTATCTGTACAGATATTAGAAATAGAAAGATGTGACCACCGAAAGTGTACCCACGTTGATCGGACAAATAGAAGCAGGATCTAGCAGATTTTGCTAGCGCAAATCGTTTTTGTCCTAAATCTGCTCAAGGCACTAGGTTTTGCCGAGGCAGAGTGGTCAGCGCACTGGCGAGGAATGTATCAGTTGCTGTCCTTCATGCTCTGTCTCTCCTCTCCGAGAATTAAAACGACTCTGATGCTAGAAGTATTAAACTGTTTGTTTAGAAATGTGGGTGTAACATTACAAGTTTGTTTTGGCAAGCCACGCTGAACGTGACTGCAAGCTTAGAGTTCGCTCGCAGTGTCATTGACACTGTGGCTGGTCTGAGCTGGGTTCATCATGCTCATGAAGTCACCAGCGGGCGGATTCGCTGCCTTGACAGTCGGCGAGCTCGACCCGCCGTGGGCACTGTAATCGTAGGCCTGACCTCCATGGTACGAAACATCCATGCCGTTCACCTCCTTCTCCTCCGAAACGCGTAGGCCCACAGTGTACTTGAGAGCCATTAGAATTAGGAACGTCACAACAGCCGAATATCCAGCCGCCACACACTGCGAAACGAGTTGGTGCACGAACTGTATCCCGTTGCCATAGAACGCACCGCCCTCGATGGCAGGATTGACGTCAGACGTAGCAAAGAGACCCGTAAGAAGACCACCCATGAACCCTCCACAGCCGTGAATGCCGAACGAGTCGAGCGTGTCGTCGTATCGCAGTACATTCTTCAAGTGAACAGCACCGAACCCTGTGGCAGCGCCGACGACACCAAAAATGACAGCCGCCCACGGGTACACAAACGCACACCCGGGTGTGATGGCAACGAGGCCAGCGACAGCTCCGCTAATGGCGCCACAAGGGTCAAACTTCTTGTGAACGGTAAACTCAAGCGCTGACCAAGTCAGGAATCCGGCGCATGGCGCCAGGTGCGTGTTAATTGCGGCAATTGCGGCAATTCCATCCGCAGCTCCTTGAGAACCGGCATTGAATCCGAACCAACCGAACCACAGCAGCGTCGCACCAATCATCACTAGCGGTACGTTGTGGGGCTTCACAGACTCCCCGTGGTTGTAGCGCTTGCCCACCACCACTGCAGCCACAAGTGCACCGAATCCGCTGGAGACGTGGATAACAGTTCCGCCAGCAAAGTCAAGTGCACCCATTTTGCCCTCCCAGCCCATAGCGGTGCCCTCCCAGTTCTCGTCGAGTTTCAGCGACCACATCCAGTGGGCCAACGGGTCGTACACCAGCGATGTCCACAGCAAGATAAACAGCAGGTAGCTGCCGAACTTCATGCGGCCAACGATTCCACCACTGATCAACGCCGGCGTGATCATGGCAAACTGGGTCTGGAAGAAGGCGAACAGGATGTGGGGAATGCCGCCACCGTATGTGCCGCTCGCAACGGCGCC